>JAQIVZ010001896.1:0-26205 GCA_034700945.1 Arrhopalites spinosus
ATACATACTGTGAAATCAGAAACTCTCTCAAAAAAAATCTCAACAAAAATAAAAATGTGTCTCCTCATCTCCTCAAGTCTCAATTGTGCCTCTCTCTCTCTCTTGGTGTGTGTGTTTATCCTCAAGGCAGAAAATGTTTGGATGTCTCAAAAAATGTGGGTGAAAGTAAGAGAGAGAGAGGACATGACATGCCATAACAAATTCAGGGTATCATTACTTTCTCCTCTTCCTCACTTGAAATATTCCAAGCACATGCTCTCACCCAACATTTCCTCTTTCCCTTTTCCTCTCTCTCTCTCTCGCCATTGGCCAGCCTCAGGAAATTGACCTCCCCATCCTCTCGAGGAAATGTTGACTATTCTCATTAAATATTTTTCCACTATGTCCACTCCCAAAATTTTTTGTTGTATTTTTTTGTATTGTTCAAAAATATGACTACAAAACATTTTTTTTTAATATTTCCGCCCAAATAATTTTTTAAAAAACGTATTGATCAACGCACATGAAATTTTCCTAAATTCACAAACCCTCATCACAATTACAATTTACAAAAATGACATAAAAGAAAAAGTGTCCATTTTCTATTTGTCCGTATTTCTTCAAAAAAAGAAGAACCCCCATGGTGACAAATGATTTAAAGAGGGGAGAAAAGTGTGCTTTCTTTTTTTGAGTGCGATGAAGATGAGGATAGAATATAAAAATAGTTATATTTCTATTTCTCCCCCAAAAAAACTCTTGAAGATTCTTCATCTCCAAGGGCATAAAAAAAGAGAAAATGGGGGACGTGAAAGAGAGAGAGAGAGAATGGAAATATGTGAACTAACAAGACAAGCAAAAGAAACACATGGCTAACTTTAAGAGTAAACAATGAGCTTTCTTTTTTCTTTATCCATTTTTTTTACTCTCAAGCCTCTCCTCTCTCTCCCTTATCAATATATGAATCTAAAGTGACTGACTGTGAGAGGTTGAGAGTAAAACCAAGGGAAAAAAAAAGTATTTTCATAGCGGAAGGAAACGCTTCTTTTTTCACATTCACAGCCACCACCACCACCAACGAAAAAAAGAAAGCCTCAGTCCCCTTCACCCTTTTCTCTCTATCTTTGTAGATTGCCCAAAAAAGGAAAGTTTTACATTGAAACTTGCTTTCTCCTACAGAGAGAGAGAGAGAGTCGTCGTAGTCCAAGTCTAGGAGAAAGTATAGAATGAATAACCAAGTGCCAAGTGAATCGTTGTACTTGCATTACCATGCATACCATGGTAATGTCCCCGAGAATATTACAGAGAACAACTTTATCCTCTCATATTATGGTAATTACATTTGTCTATGTGTGTGTACTCTCAAAGTCACCACAAGCGACAGAATCCCAAGTTCCACTTTACAGTTCAACTCACAGCTGCTCTCATCCTCCTCCTCCCCATGAAAAAAGGACGAAGAAAGAGAGAAAGCGGACAAAAAAAAGTGGAGAACTGTCAAAGTCAAAAAAGAAGCCAAGAGAGAAAATAACTTTCTCTTTTTCCACTACTTACCACTTAGACTATGCATAGAAGTGATGATCATATTAAGAATCTTTTGTTGTACATATTTGTAATATGGCTATGAGCAATCATTGAACAAAAACTTGACAAGTCGTCATGGACCAAACCCAATGACGATCATGATTGTCCACTCCAATTCTCAAGGAGCCACACACACACACACAGAGTGAAAGTCTAAAATTGTTCAACTAAGGAAAATGGTCAAGTTCTATTCTCTTTGTCACTTGGCACAAGATTCTCATCACATGTCCATGTCCACTTGTCTCCGCCGTCCTCAACCGCCCTCCCATTCTCCTAGTAAAACTCACAGAGGGAGAAAGTCTCGTATTATTGAGACGGAAACTCTTGTCAAAATTTCAACTTGTCCAACTTTCTCTTTTTTTCTAGCCCCTTTTTTTACAGTCCTCTACATATAATATCTAAGTTAAACTTACATAATAAACAATGGAGCCATCATCATCATCATTTTATCAACATAGACGACAATTTGCCTGCGGGATGACAATCCATATATTAAACAAGAGAGAGAGAGAGAGAGAGAGAGAGAGAGACGGTAGCTGGTAGGGGGTGATGAAAAGAAGATGCAAGAAATGTCAACAACAAAAAAAAACGAACAGAAGATGTACATGGTACATCACAATACAAAAAAAACTCTTACTTTTTTCATGTAATGATGCAATCCCTCCAAAAAAACTTTATAAAAATTACAAGACAAGAAGAAGAAAAAAAAATATTCCAAAGACAAGACGAAAACATGAAGGAAGAGACCATGACCCATTTTTTTCAAGTCTTCCCTCTCCCAGAAAAAAACTCCATTTTACAATGAAAAGGAAAGCAAGAGAGAGAGAAAAAAAAATTCTTTCAAACTTGTTTAACAATGTACAAATTTTTTCATATAGAAAAATAAAGAAAAGAGAAAGCCAAAGAGAGTGAGAGAGAGGCAAGCGGAGACAAATTAATTTTAAAATGTTTCAACGTTATTTTCTCCATCTTTTTGCATACAAGAGAGAGAGAGAGTCGAGGTCTAGAGTTAAAGTAGAGTCGGATTTTCTCAGAAAATAAAACTGGGAGGAGAAAAAAAAGAAGGGAGAGAGAGAGAGAGAGAGAGAGAGAGAGAGAGAGAAAAAAAATGAAAGGTAATAAAAATATACTATAAAAGTTAAACGGACTCGTTTTTATTAGCTTGTCGTAAAAGTTGGCCAGCATGAGACTGTATGATGCTGCCCCCCATTTTTTTCTCCTGCTAAATATATAACAAGTCCCTTCCTTCCCTACTTAGAATATTTCCTCCCTCCTTTCTCCTGACTCTCCCTTCTTCCCTGTAACAATTTTTATGTTTTCTTGTTCCCATGAATGAATGAAAAAGTCAAAGGATCAAGTATGTCAAGGCAAAAAATAAACAAAATGTACCCTCATGCTTTCTAAACTTTTACTTCTTGTCTACACAATTTCCTTTCTCTTTCTATTTTTTTCAAAAAAAACAAGACAAAAATCAAAATAAAATAAACTAATTGTCCCAATACCCAATAAGTCCACAATTGCTTTCTCCAAAAAAAAATATCATTAAAATATCCCACTATAAAAAATGGCTCGTACTTTCCCCAATGAAAGTGTCTATATTTCACTACTTATGTAGCCACAGCAAAGTCAACAGACTGTCCAAAAAAAGAGAAAGGAGAAAGGAGGGGGGGGAATGATGCACCGTCAATATGACATGACCATCATAAGATCGTACTACTAATAATAACCATAATCATAACAGTAGCAAAAGAAGACGGAGGAGGAGAGAGTCTTATAAAGGAAGAATGAAGAATCCAAGTCATCAAATCGATCATAAACAAGAGACAAGCCTGTCCCTATCCAACTTTGTTCCTTTTCTTTTTTATATCTGTCACTAGTCTCCATTATATTCCTCCCTTACCTTCCAACGAGTCACGTACTTACATAAAGTCATAACCCAACAAGAAAACTAGGCTAAGAGGCTAAAAGTCCTTTTTTCCTCTCTCTAAATCTCTCTCTCTCTCGTCCTCCTTCATTTTTTTGTGTAGAGACTTTCTCCTACATCTACAGTGTATGTGTGTGGATCATTAGATGGTTTATGCAAACATCAATAACTCTCCATGCATTGCATTATCATAATAAATTCATAGGCCATCCGCCATCCCATACACTCCAATCTTCTCCACTCCAAGTTTTTGGGAGAAAGTCTTTCTATATATATAGTAAAAAATATTGTATAGATATAATAGAGTGAAACAATTCCATGTAAGATGTTATATTATTATATAGCCATCGTAATGAATGAACAGGGAATCCTCTGCCACTCTGCTGACAGCGCTCGGGCTTTTTATGATGACTGACGTTCCAGAAGACACACACACACACTTTCTCTCTCCCTTGTACAGCAAGAGAACACACAAGGATGGGGAGCACATGGGAATTTAATGGAAGACTGTGTGTACTGTTCAAAAAAAATTAACGCCAACACGTAGCTCCTACTTAATACTTAATTCTAGGGATATTTTGCATCTTCTCCTCAAAAACCATTTATTTACAAAAATATGTACCCATCCTCCTCCTATCCTAACATTATAAATTCTACAATAAACGCATCACCCTCTTTCTCTTCGAAATTCACCCCATTATGGAGTCTACATGTCTTTTTTGCCTGGAGTCCACAAGGACAAGATATAAACTCCTTTCTCTGGACAAGGAGAAAGAGAAAGGTAAGACTGTGTGTGGAATTTTGTGTGAGTTGATCTCATGGCCCGTCTATTTATTTTCTATTTTCATGTCCTTCCAACCTCCAATTATCATGTAGTGTTTTCTCTTGTGCGTTCACTTTGTATGTTTTTTTCTCTGTATAAATTTTATCCTTGCCCTTGTACTCTACCATTCTCTCTTCCTTTTTCCCTTATGTCTATCAAATCAAATGAGAAAATAGCATGCTCCTTTCCCACAAAACTCTTGCTTTCTTTTTATCTTTCTCTCTCTTTCTCTTTTTCCCTGGCACACAAAAAATACCAGTAAAAAAACATTTAAATACAATTTTTACATTAAAGACTCTTTTTTACATTAAAATATTTATAAGGTTCATAAAATAATTATTAAATTGACAAACAATTTTTTTTTAAATACTTAACTTTAACTCCTATAAATTCTCAAGTTATTAAATGTCCTTGATAAAAATTAAACCTTCATCAGAAATTTTCCCCCCAAAAAATATTTTACCATCCAAAAAACCCCGAGACCCCCTAACCCACTCACCCTCCCAAAAAATTTTACGATGTCCTGATTTTCTCAAAGTGAAACATGCCATGGTTCATATCAAAAGAAAGTCAACACGTTACTATTTATTTTGATAATATTTAACTTTAGTTTTGTATAAAACTCTTAAAAAGAAATAAGAATTAAATGATATTTATAATAAATTCCATTTAATTCTCTCTCTCTCTCTTTCTCCTTCTCTCTTAGTCAAGTTCAAAGAAAAAACAGTCGTAGTTTTCTCCACGTAGATATTTCCCCCAACAAGAGAAAGCAGAGAGAGGACACAGCTGCCTTGATATTAAATGACTTATGACGATTAGACGAGTAAGTGAGAGCGTTAATGTTATATATGTATGTACATGCACATTCCAAGTAAAGGCGGGGAGAAAGCCGAGAGTGTGTGAGTATTTCCTTTCTCTTTTGTGTGTTTGTTGGCCATGAGCCGCATGGAAAATAATAATTAAGTATTCAATAGACTGAAGAGAGAGAAAACTAAACGCACATTTTCTCTCTCTCTCTCGTATAGAAGCCGTAAACAACTTTTCTATACACATTGTGTACTACTTAATGTGTATTTCTATATGCCATGTGAGGGAGAGAGAGAGAGAGAATTGTAAAATAAAAGGCAAAATTATCTATGCACGCTTTCTCTTCTCCATTTCTCCATGAACAATCTACAGAGAAAGAGAGAGAGAGATCAATAGCAGCCTAGGCTAGAAAGTAGAAATGTAGTTAATTAATGTATTTGGGTCGTACGTAGCAAGAGCAAGAGCTGATTTGCATGGAGGGAACGTTGTCTATGTTCATGTAATAATTTCATAAGGCCATTTCCATCACTAACTCTCTCTCTCTCTCCTCCATTATTTTTACTCCCCATTCCAATTGGATGCCACGAAATGCAACTAAACACAACAGAAAAAAATAATAAGTGTAACTCTAACTCTACTAACTACACATTAACGTTGGCTGTTGCAACATGAAATGTTACAGTTACAAATAATCATCATCCCCCCGCCCCACCCCCTCCCCCCCTCTTTTCTATCATTATTCCTAATTCTTTCTTATGCATTTTCCATGTGCACTGTCACAAATGTTTATTTGTGACATTAAAAAGGAGAAAGAAAATATCTCTCACAATTAAAATGATGACGTCATATCTATAATTAGTCTAAAAAAATACTTAAACTAGCTACTTAGTTTATTTTTTCCTGGAAAAAAAAAGTTGAAAGAAATTGTCAAGTAAATAATAAATGTAGCCCCCTTTATACACTGGGCCATAACCACACCAAAGAAAAGAGAAAGCACAAAAAACAAGATTGAGCTTAGCAGTGTTGTTTGTACTGTAGAGAAAGAGGGAGGGGGGAAGAAGATGATGAGGAGAACGTGTACATTAATTTGCATACGGGATGTGTAAAAGAGAAAGAGAGAGAAAGTGAGTTGATGTGGAGTCGTTGTGAAGGTCGTTTTCACTGTCATTCCCCATTCCCATTTGGAATTTCCCCTCTCTCTCTCTCTACACATTTCACACAAATTTTGTCCCATCATGGAGAAAGCTTGTAGTATCATCATGATGGGGTTTGTATGAGCCCCATACATGATACTTTAAAACCTGACTTTCACTCTATATGACTTTATAAGGACCCACTTTGTGGGGAGTGAAAGTATAGACACTTTAGAAAATTTACAAATAAAATACGTCCCATGTCATGGAATACTCTAGACAAAATTATTTTTAGTGTATAGACATAGACAATCTCTCTCTCTCTCTCTATAGTAAATTTATACCTATTTTACCCCCCTTTCTCTATAGACTAGGCAAAAAGTGAAAGTCACAGAGAGAAATTTTGGAGGCAATTTCAGTTTGGACGTACACTGGGTGGTGATAAGAGGGTGATTAGAATGATGAGAAATTTGCCTATTTTCTCCATGGTAAATTGACAATTCACTTCATTTGCTTTCTAGTAGAGAAAGTAAGAGAGAGAGAAAGTTTATCACCCAATGGTAACACTTGAGATTTGATCCGTACTCCACACCATTCCATTTTACAATTTAAGCCATCAAATTACGCATTTAAATTGTCCCTTCAACAGCTACCCACCCTCTCTCTCTCTTGCTTTCTCTTTTGTATAGACTGTACACTCAAAAGAGGAAAAAAAAGCTCTTGAAATTGACGGAAGACAAAGAGGAGGATCAAGTCTAGAGACACAATGCGTAAGATATAAATGACTCGTATTAAAACACTCGACTCATTCTCTCCACTTGTACATTACAAGTCAATGAGACTTCTAAAAAAAAGTCTGAACAGAAAAAATAAAGAAAGCAAACAAAGAGTGGGCGAGAGAGAGAAAGAGAAAGCCAAAGAATTTTTACGCCTCTTTCTTTTTCTCTTGGTTGAGATTTAAGAGAAAGGAATTATTTTTCAATCAAAAAGAAAAAATTCCTTCAACACAAAGACTCTAAAATAGTTCAACCTTCTTTTTTTTCTTGAACTTTTCACTTCTTTTTTTCTGTCCTAAAAATTTAATTTAATTTTAAAAATATTTCTCCCACTGTCAACCCCATTTTTTATTTTCCCCATCAAATAATATTTCCAATTATCAAGAGGACCCTGACTTTGAGACTGTTTTCAAAATTGACGGAGGAGGGAAAATCAAAGTTAAAACAGAGAAAGTATTATTTTTACAAAAAAAAAAACAAGATTAGAAACAGTTTGGATGACAGCATGTCACATTTGAAGAGTCTCTTGAAAGATTTAACGTCTAAAATTTTATACTACAAAATAAACTACATAGTTTTCACAAGCAAAAAGAGAGAAAGTAAAAAACGAATGTAGTGAAAGCTGAAAAAGAGATTGGCTGTAAGCTGAAAATTTTGAGTAAGAAACTTTTTGACAAGATCCGTTTACTAACTAATATGGGTATGATTGCTATTAGCTATTAGCCTTTCATGCCTTTCATGTACTTTCTCTATATGTACACACAGACAATCTTATAAGCCCTATAGAAATCAACAGTAAATTGAGAAAAGGGAGCTTTCTCTCTCTCTCTCTAGTTAAGGATGAGCATGAAAGTAAATATCAGACAAATTTAAAAAACCTTGAGATTTGTATACAAAAAATCCGACATCTCTCCTAATAAAAAAATAAATTTCTGTCATCTTTACTAAATTGAAGGAAATCAAACCATGTCAATGTCAAACAAAAATCCCCGCCGCCAATAAATTTGAATATTATTAACCTACAATGAATAAAAGAAAATATAATTTTATTTAACAATCTAATTTAATTATTTCCCCTCATTTAATTTTTTATTTCCAGAAAGAGAAAGCAAGCAAAAAAAAATATTTTGTCTGAAAAGAGAAAGAAGAAGAAAAATTCAAGTCCTCAGGATAAATTTCACAACTAAAGTTTTATTACACAACCAAAATGAAGGCCCTCTCCTCTCCTCCATACATTTCTATGGGTTCATTTAAACAATTTTTCATTTCATTTTCCTCACTTTTACACTCCTCCACTCTCCACCATGAATCCTTGTCCAAGGACAAAATGTCTCGACACACAACACACAAGAGAGAGAGAGAAAGAAATGAGGCCCGGAAAAACATAACGTGTAAAAATTCCAGACAATTCTGTCTCCGTCTCTCTCTCTCTCATCCACTTTTAGTCTTGTATTCACAAAAACTCAACTCTCAAGCCATCAAATATAAAAAAATGAGGAAGAGAGAGATCTCAAGCAATTTTTCATCCCCCCTTCAATATATATTCCCCCCTCTCATCTTCATCTTCACCTCTTCATTCTCTCATGCCTGTAAAAAAAGAGGTCTCCATCTTTAATCACAAAAATCTTTCTCCCTCCCATCCCCTAACTTTTCACTTTAGTTTGTACATGCCAAAAGAGAAAAGAATCCTCCTTTATATTGTCTGTATATATATATAATACACTACTGTAGTCTGTACAATTTCATGTGGGATTACCTCGACTAATAAATCATCGAGTGTTTAGTGGATTTTGGATTTTTCCCTCTTAACCAAAAAAAAAATATGAGGCTCTCCTCTCTACTTTCACCACCAGCACAAGCACCTTGTCAAAAAGTTGAAGCTTGAAGGAGAAGAAGATGAAAAATCATTAGCCTCAATCTAATCTTCTTTTTTTTTAAATTTCAAAATTCCCACCACAAATCCAACATTAATAAAAAAAAAATAGAAGAAAATTAAATGAATTAAAAATGAAAATTAAATCAAGAAAAATGACTCAACTAATAATAAAAAAAGAAGAAGAAAAAAAGAAGGAATAAAATAAAATAACAAGAAAGTGAAACGACTTTCTCCTGGCATATTGAATAAAGAATTGAAAATTCAATAATAAAAAAAATACAAGATATTGATCGGAAACAGTGTAACATTACCCGAGAGAGTCTCCTTTTTTATATTGGGGAGTGGTGTTGAAGAGAGAGAAAGAGAGAGCAAAAAAAAAAACTTAATATTTTTTACCGTTTGGGAACGTTGGAATCAATAAAAATAAAATATCTGTGCTGACATAAATGTCAGGGGTGGAATGGGCGGCACGCTTTTTTTTGGAGGGTCCTCGGCATCCCCATTGCCTTTACATTGCATCGTATCGTACGTAAAAATAACAGTTAGTAGTATCTTCTCCAAAAAACTACACGAGAGAGAGAGAGAGAGAGAGAGAGAAGAGCAAGGGGGGAAGAACATGTGCTTGTATCTTGTGCATCTGTCTGTGTACCTTGTCTACATCTCCCTCCTCCATAGCAAGAGAAAGCAAGAGAGGAGGAAAAACCAAAGAGTACAAGTGAAAGGCACATAGGCATAGGCAACTCTCTCTAATAGAGCCGATGCGATGTGATGCACTTTACACTAATGTGATTTTTTATAGTTATTTTCTCGCCGGAGCTCCATCCACAACCCACAAAAAAAAACTTGTTTTTTGGCTTTGGCTTTTCCTTCGAATTTCCTCCCGTACTTTCTCCCCGCCTTTACTTTCCCTCTGCCTACTTGTAGTTGTACTTTCCCTATTTTTATTCCTCTATATCCCGTTTTAGTCACGCTAAAAAAGCAAGGGGGGCCCAAAACATAAAATGTAAAGTAAATTGAGATATAGAGAAACAAAACACACATACACACTCAACACTCTTTCCAACCATTTGGCTTCCCTCCCTCTCTCTCTCTCCTTCATAGACTTTCTCTCTATTACATTCTTGCTCCATTTTCTCTCTCTTTTTTATGTCAAGTATACACAATATTCTATATCAAAACTATGTATCAAAACTCATAGTATCCAATTTAGTTGTAACTTTTTTTCCTCTCTCTCTCTCTCTCTGCTTTGCTCTAGATACTTCCGCCCATCTTTTTTTTTTCTCTCTCTCTCTAGTCAAGCCGCACATTCAAATACACTACCCTCCTCCTCTAATCCTCTTTTTACTTTGTGCAAATTCCTCGACCATCTCTAGTTCTACGCAAAAAAAAATTCAACTCCCTTTCTCTTTTTTTCTCTAATTCAAAAAAGAGAAAGGGAAAATGGCCAGGATTCAAAGCATTAAAATTGGTACACACAGCAAAGAATTTTCTTCGTCTTTGCTGCCTTTCCTTCTGCTTCACCTCACTGACTCCACTTGACTGTCATCCTTTCTCTAGAGGAATTAGACTAGTCTAATAAGAGAAAGGAGAAAGGCAGAAAATCAGAGGAGAAAATTTAAAACATTGTCACATCCTCTCTTTTCCAAAGAACTGAAATTTCCCTCCAAAAAAAGTCTCTTGACATTGACACACAACGGATGGGTCCTCTTCTGTTCTTTTTATAAGCTAAATAATAAATTTATTAAAGAAAGGGACTGTACACTAATTAATTGTCAAGAAATTTAAAAGATATTGCCAAAATTCTCTAGTTTATATCTCTAATAGCTAGCACTACATTCTACAGCTGGAGCTGTAGCTGTACAAATTTTAATATCTCAAGCTTTCTCTTCTTTCCCAGAAGAAGAGAAAAGGAGGATGATATGTGTACAGACATGCATAAAGATTTTAAATAGCAATTAACTCTAGAAATAAATAAGCGGATTGGCTCCCTCGCCAACATCTGCACCTGACTCTTAACACCAACCAAACCCAACCCGCCTTTTCACTTTACAATTCAATGCCAGTCTTATAACATCCCCATGCCATATGCATTCCATTCTACAAGAGAAACGAGATGGTCTCTCTCTCTTTCAAAAAAAGGAGAAAACGGGGCTATTCAAATTCTCTCTCATCTTAAGTCAAAAGTTAGGCTAGAAAGCTTTTTCAAACTGAATTACAAAGTTTAGGCTTTCTCCACACTAAAACCTGATGATAAACTTGGGAATTCGGGACAGAAGGAACGAAACATTTTTTTTATATATAAATTTTTTTGCCAACTCACCACGGCCAGAGATAAGGAATTGTTCTCCTTTCTCTTTACATTTTTTTCTCTCTCCTATCTCGTACCTTTGTGAAAGCATTCTTCATTATTGATATGAAAGGCTTTCTCTCTCTCCTTATAAGACGGGTATGTACCAGTGCACAACATGGACGCCATGGACTTTCACTTCACACTTTGAGTATTCTCATGCGTGGAAATCTTTTACAACCAAACTATCCAAGTTGAATTTTTGTAAAATACAAAAAAACCCAAGAGAAAGTACAAAGACAAGGGAGAAAGCGTGAGTGTGTGGGATAAGGTATAAGGCGAGGAAATGAAATAAGAATCAAAGTGTAGACACATGCCAGGGACTGGAAACAATACAAAAACATAAAAAAAAAGAATCTAAGATAAAGCTTGAGGATCTTGGCCAAATAAGAAATTTATTCTTTTCTCTCAAGACAACAATTTTACTAGCATTTCGTCAAGTGAGAGGCCGAGAATTTCAAACGGACGGTGGAGAGAGATTCACCATTCCAATTCGATGCCATGCTTTCTCTTTTTTTTTGGCGGCCATGGGCTGCAATTGAGCACCTTCTCCGTCTCTCTCTCTCTATTTTCTTATATTCTTTCTCTTTTTCACTCCTTCCCCAGTCAATCTGTGGACTGTTCCCCCTTAACTGCTTCCCTGCACGCAATGTGCTAAATTTGCGAATTTTCTCTCTCATTCCTTTCTCCTTGGCAAGAGTCAATAAAAATCTTTGTAGACGACGTCCACCACCACCAACCAAAAAAAAAATAACACAATCCATGTTCCTTTCTAAAGAACATGCAATTTTTTATCCCCATATAAATTTATATACTTTTTTTTTGTGTAGTTTTCTGTGTACACTCAACATTGTACATACACAAAATCCCAATCCCCTTTTTTGTATGTACAATTTGTATGGGGAAAACAAGGTAAACAAAAAAAAAATACACAAACTCTTTGTATAGTGCTCCACGTAATTATCCAATCAAGATCAAATTCTTGAAAAAAAACCAAATGAAAAAAATGTATAAAGCTAAATCTTGTACTAATCTCTCTCTCTCTCTCTCTCTCTCTAGTTTTTTTATGTTTGGTGAAAATAGGCCAAATATTTTTGTCAAATAATTCCGCTCAAGTTAATAGCCCCCCCCCTCCCCAAAGAAATTTTTTTGTCGTTGCTGTAACCACTAAAGTTATTTTTTTTAGAATAAATTCCGTCAAAATAATTATTTAAATAATTTCTTCATAATTATAACCGTCAATCACAAAAAATGAATTTAATTTTGCCTTCATGTTTGAGCGCCAAAAAAATGAAATTCATTTCAAAACCACCCCGCTCAACTTTTCAATCAACAATTAAATTAAAATGTCAAAGAGGGGAAAGGAGAAAAAAAGACAGATTAAGAAAATATAATCACAAAGTTCAAAAATTAATCTTAACAACTCTCAAAACATTTAAATCTTTTGATTGGCTTTATAAACCCACGGAGGTAATTTATAAAATTGGAAATAATTAATAAAAATTAAATCATATTTAAATTAGAGAGCGTCACGTGTCCAAAAATGTATTGTGGATTGGAAAATATAGAACACAGATTTTTTGACTTCTACATTTGTCACAAATCCCCAAAATGGAGCTTGTCCACTGTCAATTTCCACAGAAATATTTACACTTGGCAAAGAAATTAATGAAGAGTCAAAATGGTACAAAAAAGTTAATTTTTTACACTATTTAAAAATTCATTATCCACGTGGCCACATGTCTACAAAATTTCTCTCATTTTTTTGTAGGTACTTGAACTTTAGATGTGACAAAAAAGATGACTGGAGACAGAACCACGTCTCACTTTTCCTTGTTTTGAAAGAGTACAGGGGGAGAGCGTGCAAATCCATTACAGTTTCATTTCTAATTCATGTTGTGGACGTGAAGGAGGAGATATTCCTGTCGAAACGTGATTTAGCCTCATCTCAAATCAAATTATCTTTTAGATCAATAAAATATTTGTTTTCCTCAGAGAATTTTTTTTTTTTTTCTAAAAAATAATACTTTCTCTTTTGCAGACATTGGTGAAATCGAGTTCAAAATAAAATCCACGGGAGAAACATCAAAAAATGGTCAACACCAAGGTCATGGTTCCTTTGACCTCCTCTCCCACTCAGATTTGATTAATCCCTTGAATAATTTAATTTCTCAAAATTTTCTTCATTTCCGGCTTGAATTCTACTTGAGTTCAACCAAGTCATTCATTGTGCCAATGGAAATGCCCAAAAATTTGGTACAGACAATTAATTGTCAAGATTGTCTCAATATTTTTAAAACTCAATCGAGTGTCCATGAACCTCATGGTGAAAGTTTTGAAATTTATGGGGAAAATCGTTCTTTTTATATTCATTCCAAATATTTTAAAGGTAAATTTTATTTATAATTAAAATTAATTTAATTTAAATAAATAAAAAATAATTCTTTAAAATTCTTTAAAAAATTATTATTATTATTATTTTTTGTAGGCTATTCAAAATTACAAAAATTGGCAGACACAAAAAAAGATTTTGGCTCTCTAAATCTTTTACAAATGGACCAATTCAAAGATGAATCAATATTAGCACTACTTTCATACTTAATTGGAAACTACACAAAATTTTATGAAAATTTAGAGCAAGTAGCGGGAATTTTAAAAATTTCACAATTTTTTAATATCCCACAACTCTCACATGACACTTGGGTCAATGCCCTCACTATTTTGAGACTAGAGACTCTCCCAAGAATTATTGTTCTTGCCTACGACTACAAGGCCCCTACATTTGTCCTTAATTACATTCACATGCTTCTACTCAAGTAAAAAAATAATATTTTAATTGGCTAAATTTAATTAATAATTAAACTAAATTACAGTTACATGTGGGAATTAAAACAATGTAAAAAATTTACACTACTGGGCTACAAAATCCCCCGAGGCATTCTCATCAATATTTTACGACACAGACGAGCCCGAATCTTTAGAAGATGAAGATGAGGATGATGACGTCACTGTAGACAAACACAAACAAGAATTTTACATCTTAGAAAATGTTAAACTAAAACAAACATCACTACCTGTCCCAAAAATAAACTCCTGCGTCTCCCTCTAAAATGATGAAGAAATGATCAATTGGAGAGATTCAAGATTTAATCAACAAGTTGAAGCCCAAAATTCCATCTTTGATTTCAACTCAAATGACTCACAACAAGAAGAAAGTCCTCATTCAGAAAATTGTAAATGTCAAGACTGTCAAAAAATCAAAATATTTTCCAGAGAAAGACTTTTCATTGATTATCAAGCAAAAATTTTGAGTTGGAAACTGCAATAAAAATAAAAAATTGTACTTTCTCCTATTTAAAAAAAAGTTAACTAAAATGAAATTAAAAAGAAAAAAATAAACATAGAGTTTTGACTCTCACAAAAAGAAGAAAATAAATTATACTAATTTTCTTGTTGATTCTTGTAGAGACGAAAAATAGAATGGCTTTCTCCTAATTGAAGATTAATGTAGAAAGAAAGTCCATAGATATATATTTATACTGTGCTAAAAAGTTGTTGAACAAAATTTTCTCTTTATAAAGAGTTAAGAGTTAACTTTCTCCATATTAAAGTTATACCCCAATTCCTTCCATCACCTCATCTTCATTCCCTTGCCTCCGTCTCTCCAACTTAATCCTCCCCATCCTCACAAAAGGGACAACTAACAAGGCGAGAGAGAGAAAGTAGACTCGACTAATTAATTACCAATTAAGCGTCAAACAAAATCTACATGACGTCTTCTCTCTTGTCTCCTACCTTGAGCCTACATCCGCCAACAATTATTAGCATACACATCTAAAACTAATAATACATCCAATTTTCTCCATCTCCCTCCTTTTCATCTTTCTCTTTTTCTAAAAAAAATCCTTCACTTTGATTTCCCAACTTTGTCCTCTCCATTTAACAAAATACAAGAACAAGCAAAAAAAAACGAGATAAATTTTTAAAAAAAAACTTTATTTTTTTAACGCACTGATGGGACATTGTAGAAATATGAAACGTAAACTTTCTCTCAAAACTGTGAATTTGGAGCAAAGAGAGAAAGAGAGAGAAAATAAAGAAAGTGACGGCTTTAAATCTTGGTTAAATTTACTCTCTCCCACCCTCAAAGAATCCCCCAGCCTCTAAATATAAAATGACAATGAAGAACAAGAACAAGATGATGATGATGATGTAGAGGAGAAACTATAGAAAAAAGTGTGTGTCTATATATAGAGAGAGAAAGGAGAGAAAGGATAAAAGAGACACGGTGAAAAGTTTAAAGTAGATACAGATGACGGAGCAGCACGCATCCTACACACACACACACAACATTCACAGCATGGAAGAAGACAAGAGATGCTCTTTTCCTTTCAATTTCCTTCCTTCTAATAAAGATTTATGAGACTCACTCGTGATAGTAATGATTTACGAAGCATTTCGATTAACTACGCTTTTTCTTGTCACTTAGAAAATCCACCACCACCACCACCATACCCCCCTCCTCCCCCCTCCAAAAGCCTATTACATGGAAGAGACGTCGACACACGCAAAATTCCTTATACTTTTCCCCCAAAAACTTGTTCAAAAACCTCGAGATGGTCCTTTTTGGTCTGGAAGACTCAACGAGTCTATAAAAGAAGCGTAAATTAGGGCAATTCTTCATCTCTCTCTCTCTCTCTCATACAAATTATACAAAGGATCATGCACGATGCATCAACTTTTAATTAATTTCTATTAGACCATCATTAAATAGCACACACACACACACCCTTGCTAGATTCCAAAAATCAATCTAAAATAATTGCCACTTTTCTCTTACTTTTCTCATCATCATAAACAATATTTCAATATTCCAGGTCAAATTTTGAAATAAAATATATATATATATATTAAATAATAAAGCGAGAGAGAGAGAAAGATTTAGATAGAGACAGAGTCATGTTTTAGGCACGCAAAAAATAGAGAGATACAAGAGATAAAAAAAGAGGAAATAGAGAGAGAGAAAGAAAGTACAATGTGGATCTGAATCTGACTCTGCTCGTGGCAGGCACACAAGTAAATAATAAATGAGTCTTCCTTTTCTCTACCAGGAGAAAGCACTGCACATATTCAATGGCAATGGCATGAGAGAGAGAAAGATGGGATGAAACTTTGAATTTTTATATAGAAAAAAAAACAAAAAAACATTCCATATAGCCCCCCTTATGTTTATAGAGAGAGACACAAATGGAGAAAGTCTCTTGTTTTTTTTCTACGTGTAGAACGCCATTGCTATTTGCTGTTTGAATAAAGAAAGAATAAGTTAGGAGCTGGTTAAAGAGTATAAAATAATATTATAAATTACATGAACCCCATCAGAATCATCAGAATTATGCGAGCAACTGCTTTCTCCCTCTCTCTTTCTATGGCTGTGGAGTCTGTACAACAAAAACAAAAGTTGCTCCTTTCTCTTTTTGCAAATTATGACTTAACATGGACTCTGGCTCCGCCATTCTCTCTCTCTCTCTCTTGTGAAAATTGCAACTTATGAATTCATGCGAAAGGCGCACAAAAGCAATGAGCGGTCACACTCTACGCTCTAATAAACTTGTCTCAATTCATAAATTCCTCTCTCTCTCTCTACATAGCCTATAGCCTATGGACTTGTCTTGTGGAAGGTTATTATTGGCGAAAATTTTGCATAGTTGCAAAATCTTTTCTCTATTCAATTTTTCTGTCCATTATTATAATTATTATTTTATTTTTTTGTATTGCAAAAATATTATAATACAATTCCAAATTCCATAATTTTAATTATTTTCTATTTCCTCAATCCTAAATTTGAATCTGTGCGTACGTAGATGATAAATTGTGAGATTTTCCCCCTGAAACGGTAGACAAATTTTCCAGTTGATTTTTAATGACTAAAAATAATGATGAACCTTTGCGTTTTTTTACACAGTACACAGTAAACTGTGTGTGGCTCCAAGGCTTTTTTTGAGAATTTTGTACAATATAATTAAATTGATGCTGAAAATAAGCGGGAAAGGAGAGACGAATTTTTTAAATTGGAAAAGAAACTAGGAAAAAATAGATATCCTTGTATTTTATATAGAATTAAATGAACATGGGAATTATAAAAGAACAAAAATAAGTTCAAAAAAAGAAGAACAAGAACCGCATTTACCTCATTAGTGTTCCAACGATGTCTCTGGCTCGGAAAATGATCAGCACGAATCAAACCCTCTAAATTTTCGGGTAATTTGATGACCGGCGTTGAAACTCCCGTCTCACCTGGAATACACATCAATTAGACATGATATAAATAAATGACCTCCATGTGTACCCTCATCATCTTTTCCTCCATTTTGGAAAATCGTATTTAATTACTTTTCTCCTATTGTCATTACATTCTGGGGAAAATATCAAAATCATTGGAAAAACCGTAACTTCATATCCCATGACCTTTATACCCCAGCCCCCAGGGTAGTGGCCTGAATATTCTAAAACTCTTGTATAAAATTTATTTTTGATTCTAAAATTTGTATCTCTTTAATATACAATACGTTCCCTTATTTAATTAACCAATTCATTAATCCTCACAAAAGAGAAAATGATTTTCAAGAACAAGGGAAAACTTTAAACTTTACAAACTAAAAAAAAAACCTTAGATCTTTCTACTGTACAGGTACACTGTACCTGGTACAGTCAAAATTGACATGGACATCCCTTTGATGACGTCAGAAGAGAGAAATTTGGATTTATGTAAACTCTCAAAAAAAAAATTGAGTATCTTTCCATTTTAATCCCTTTCAAAATTTATAATTTAAATGTAGAGTGAGAGAGAAAGTTGAAGGAGGGAAAGTCAATAAAAGTACGGAGTACAAGTACCTCTTGTCTATAATCTCTCTCTTATATAAACTTGTTATAGAAGAGAGAGAGAGAGAGAGAGGGATAGACAGATATGATAGAAGGATCTTATTTAACATGAGCATCATGACGATAAAGTTGAAAATTCCCACATTCACAGATTTCTTCCCCACATCCCCAGATTGCATCCAGAGAGAGAGAGAGAGAAAATTCATGATGTAATTTATATTCCGGGTTTGCATTAATTTCCGCTCTCAAGAGACCATTCATAATTTACAGCTTAGGAAGCCCACAGACCTCACACACAAGGAAATTGTTACTCCCATCCCCCCTCCTTCCATCCCCCTCCACTCCATACTTGTTATATAAAGTAAAAACTGAGTAGAAAAAAATTGTATAGAAATCTTTGTTGGACTAATCATGGTATGTGTATCAGGTCTATGACAGGCTACATCAGTTTTTGATAGTCAAAAACTATGAAAGACTTTCTCCCTCCCTCTTCATCTTCATCTTGTGATCACATAGATTATGGACAAGACATGTACATATCCTACAATCTCCTCTTCTTAATATTATAGAACCCCCTCCTCCTTTCTCCCAAACCAGATGAGTTTTACAACCAAAAACTCCTCTCTCACTTGATGAAAAAAGGAGAGAGAGAGAGAGGAAGACAAAAGTCAATAAAATCTAGATGACTTTTTGATGAGGATGAAATTAATGGA
Source organism: Arrhopalites spinosus (assembly GCA_034700945.1). Classification (NCBI taxonomy): domain Eukaryota; kingdom Metazoa; phylum Arthropoda; class Collembola; order Symphypleona; family Arrhopalitidae; genus Arrhopalites; species Arrhopalites spinosus. The sequence continues at coordinate 18,836 of JAQIVZ010001896.1, forward strand.
CTGTTCATATTGGCCCTAAGAGGATTTATGAGACTTGAGACTTTCTGTCTCTCTCTCAAAAAAAACCAAATCCCCCTTTACTTAATTGTACACTCTATAAAAGTCTATGAAATTTTTAAAGAAAAAAAATCTCTTTTTTACAAGTGTGAACATTCTACAAATTAATTTTTAATTTTGAGACAATTTTTTATCTTTTAAAAATTCTCCCTTCTTAAATTTACATCAAAAATACTTTTATGTCAAATATATTTTAAACTACTTTTTTATTATTCTATTTTTTTTAGATTAGTTCAGTCATTTATTTTGTGACGATTTTCACTATTTAAAAAAACCATTTAGAAATTAAACATGAAATCTCGTCCCCGTCCTCATCCTCTGTGTACATAACAATTCAAAATTCTAACACCCCCCACATTTTTAGACCTCGTCCACTTTTTAGAGGAGCGGGGGGGGGTATGGAATAATAAGCATAAAACATAAGGGCACTAATGACATGCCATCATCATTCCATGTCCCGTACAAGGAAATAATCATCACCCAAGAATTCATGATGTAATCAAAATTCACAATCCCCATTATACCCCCGTCACCATTCTCTCTCCCCCCCTGGTACACACAAAAACCCTCCCCCCTCTTTCTCTCTTTTCATTTGATCTCTTTTTTGAGAGGAACGGGTGTAAAATTTCTCTAGTTTTGTTGTTTGAAATTCCAATTCTCAATAATTTCCTTACTCTTCCAAGTCAAGTCAAGTCAATGAAATGGCAAGTCATCAACATTCACAAGCACCATTCCATTCCACACACACACCCCAATATAAATGACATTGTTAAAAAATAAACACAAAATCTCTCCAATTCCTCCAGCCCCTCTAGAGAGAGAGGGGGGGAGAGTAGCCCATTCATTAATTATTCAACTATGTCAACTAGAATTTAAAATTCAACGAAAATCTCTTCCCTCCAACTGTACCCATCCACCCACTGCCATTGTCGTGTTGCCATGTTCTAAAAGAGAAATGGAAGATGGAAGCCAAAAAAAATGTGAATGTATAAGGAATGAAGGTGATGACAATAATAAATTTGACCAACTTTCCCTCCCTGTGCTTTCTCTTTTTGCCCATCAATCTCAGGGGGAAGTGAAATTTTTCATAAAAATACACAAAGGTCTGTGGAATCTTTTTTTGTATAAAATGGAAAATATATTTTAGAGAAATTGAATAATTTGAATACTTTCACTTGATTTTCATGGGTTTAATAAATATAAAAAAATTAAGATCAAAGTGAAAGCACAAAAGATGAAAGTGTCCACAATTTTTTGAGTAAATTGAGGTCAATGTGATTTCCGTTGGTTAGCATTATACATGAGCATGTCATGTATAATTGTGGAGGACAGCCAATTAGAATTATGAATAAATTTACTGTATATAAAATAACGGAGAGAAAGTATATTCAAAATAGAAATGTTTTCTCTATACAAATACACTCGTATACATATGTACTATAGTCTATAGTCTATACAACCTATAAAAATTTAGTTAATTTAAACAAACTAAAATGAAATTCCATTCATTAACCCACATAATCATTTTATACACTTCATTTCCTTCTCTTTAATCTTGAATACAAAAGGGCTACAAAAAAAACAAGTTAAGTAGTCACTAGTCACACAAGGGAGAAAGCAGTAGCAAGAGAAAGAGAGAGAAAGCTCTAAACAAAAACATGTTCTTCTCTTTTTTCACCCTACAGGAAACCAATACAAAACGCCCCTCGTCTAACTCTCTCCCTTCCGGTTTCAATTAACTTTCTCCAAAAAACTCCTCTTTCACGTTTCTCCCCAAACATTTTCATTATAAATTTATTTTTACCTTCAAAAAAAATATCAACACTTGAAATAATTAATTTTACATTAAATAAAAGTCACAACTAAAAAATAACTAAAATATTAAATAATTCTTTCAATTCCTACTTTCCCACAATTTTTTTTGCAGTCACCAAAAAACAAAAACGGATGCCAAAAAAGAACAAGATGAAAGAGAAAGTTTTCTTGTATAATTACACACCAAACAAAATGTTTAGTACTGACTTAATATGACCATGTCCACTTGTATACAATTTTGGTCCTTTTAAAAAAAAGAAGAAAGAGAAAGGAGGAGACTTTTCTAGGAAATGGACATTATTTATAAAATAGACAAAAAAATAACTATACAATATTCTGCATATAAGAGAAAGAAATAAGAGAAAGTGGTTTCAATGCTTCCAGTAGTCCCGTTCCCCGAATTAAATTCCCAAGTCTGTCTTAGTTTGCCATTAACTTAATCATCATGATGATAATGGAATGTGTAAGCCCACTCTCTTACATACATTTTCCTTTTTTTTAGCTACCATGAAAAAGACCAAAGACTAGTCGTAGTAGTGCGTCTCCCCCTGCAAAAAAATCTTCTTTTTTTCAAAAAAAAACTAAACGAAACTAACCAACTTTGCTCAATCAAAATCAAAACCAACAAACTTTTTTTACTGAAACTGTACACTGTACATTCTGTATAGCTTCAAGTTTTTTTTTAAACTGCATTAGAGACTAAGTAGCATGTTTTACTACTTGCCTTACTTATGAGCTTGCTTAGACTCTTCATATCCCTCATAAGCCCCTATAGCTTAACTGTAAAGACTTTAAAAAAATTAACGAAGAATCTCTCTTTCCTTTCTCCATCCTTGGTTTCTCCTTCTCCTTGAAATTTTAAGGGAAAATGTCATAAATAGAGCAAAAATAAGAATATTAACAGTAATTTCTTTAAAATAAATTAAACACGTCAAAAAAATGGCGGGAAATAATTTTCATCTGTAGAAAAAGAGAGAGAGAGAATTCTAAAGGGAAATCACAACCAAAAGTATTTTGGTTCTGGATTCACAAAATCCCAAAAAAAGAATTCGAAATGGAGAACAATAGAGGAACAACAAGGAGAAAGTAAAAGTGAAAACCAAAATATACGACAAAACTTTGTCATGAGAGTTTTTAGGAAGGGAAGACATTGAATTGCCAAAGTAGAGAAAGTAGAGAGAAAGGAGGGTGGGCTTGGTATTTAGAAAGTTGGTTGTTCCGGTGTGAAAGTCAAAAAGCCACAGAGACTACAAGGACAATTATCATAAACTATTCTTCATAATAATTTAGACTATATTCCATATATAACCATAGTCCACTCTCTCCACAACGAAGAGAAAGCGTGCGATAAATAGATTCTTTTACTTCTTATCCAAGAGAAAACTCTCTCTCTCTAAACTTTCTAGTTATGAGGAATCTTGTGAAAATTCTTGTCTCTCTCTCTCTCTTAAAAAAAGAGAGAAAATTCCTCCAGGGGGAAATATCATTGGGATGAGAATTGAAGAGGAAACAAAGAACAAGAGCAAAGTTGAGAGACTTAACTTAGTCCCCTCCCCCTCCTCTTATGTACATACACACACAAGAGTATGTACATGAAAGCACATCATGGTGAAAGTTATGAGACCACAAATTACCCATTTTGAAGGTACAACGATTAGGAAAAGATTCTTGAGACTTTCTCCTTCACAAAGAATTTCTTTCTCTTTTTTTAAAAAAAAATTCTCATAACTTTTCTACCTTTCATGATGACTATTTATTTAATGAAAAAAAATCCTCTAAAACCATCAAAATTTAAGAGAATTATCTCAACACTACAAAAAAAACTTAATTTAGTTGACAATTAACTAAAATTAGTTGTAAAAAAATTAACTGACAATTTTTTTAATCAAAGAATAAAATTCCAAGGTAAAATAATCATTAAAAATTGTATTTAGTACAAAAAATTCTTTCAATGTGTTCCCACCCACCCCCCTCCTCTTGTCATGGGAATTTGGGAATGGAATTGACATTTTCCTTTTTTCTAGTTCCCTTAATGGTCCTAGCCAGGCCAATGACGATTTGAAAATTGGTCCTTAGACAAATAAAACAGCCTGCCTAGGTACTACACATATACTCATAGTCATATTACAAAGAGAAAGAGAGAGAGAAAGTCCAAAATCTTATAAGGAAAAAATTGTGCCTTGCCCAAGGGCCAAAAAAAATGGATATCTGATCATAAATTTCCTTGTTAAAAAAAACTAGGAGAGAGGTATTAAATTACCAAGAAAAAAAAATTGAAACCTTTTCAAAAATAAAGCCTTCCGGCCAAGATAATTATCAAGATAAAAATGTTTATTTTTTTTAGTAGGAAGGAAGGAGATAGGTATTGCCAAAAAAAAATTAAATTTCACAATTTTCTACAAGTATCATAATATAATATACATTTATTTTTTTCAAAAAAAAAAAGAAAAAGAGAAAGGCAGTCTCTCTCAGTTTTCATTGGCATTTGAGAGAGGAACTTGAACAAGGGATATAAAATTGGGAATAAGGCTAAAGGAAAAAGGAAAGAAAATTGTAGAATGAGAAAGAGTCTAAGGACTAAGTGTGTAATTTATTAAAGCCATAAAAAATTCTCACTAGGGAATCAAAGGATGGCAAGCGCTTTCTCTCTCTCTCTCCTAAAAATATGGTCTAATAATAAGGCAAAAAATTCACATCTTCGGCATGAATATTACATTAAGTTATATATGAACACATGTATAATCCCATATCAAAAAAATAAAGAGTATAAAAATCCACAGTTAAATTTACATGGATCCCACCATTTTCCCTTCAAGAAAGAAGGAACTGAAGGAAGAGAAAGTTCAAAAAAGTGAGACAGTGCCTAGTGCCTATAGCCTATATTACACAGTAAAATTGAAGATTTTTTTAATTCAAATTTAATTACTAAAAAAAATAAAATCCATCTATCGTCAATTTTAATTTAAAATTTTCATTATCCCCTTCAATTTCCCCCCTTACCTACCAATTACAAATCTATAATAAAATTAGTTTGAAAAAAAAACATTTTTTTTAAATTGACCTCTAGTCAAAGTTGACCTTAATTAAAAAATAATTTAAAATTCAAATACTTTCTCCCTCTCACCCTAATACTAGAAAAAAATGGTAAAAAGGGGAGAGAGGGATGGGTGAGCTGTCAGCCAATTGTAATTAAAAGAGAATTAACTATTGCTGATATAAATAAAGAGAGAGAGAGAGAGAGAAAGTCAATAAGACAAATGGTTTCAAGAGAGTGGTTCCTTTATTGTCATTAACATGGATTAATTACTAATTATGGAGTGTGGGGTATTAGAGAGAGAGAGAGGGCTCATAAATAAATTTCTCCTTTTTCTACAACATCTTTTCACTCCTCTTAAGAATAACAATTAAAACTAGTACACATTTCCATCTCTTTCTATTGACACACCGCTCACCCCTTCCCTCCATTGGGCCCACCTCGAGTTCCCCAAGAAGAATGGCTAAAATCCTTCTCTTCTTAGTTCAGAAATTAATTACACACCAATAACTCTTCCCTATTACAATAGACCCAAAGAGATGGGCTTAAATTTTAATCCCATTTTTTTCTCTCTCTTTTTTTTAGCAAACACAAAAAACAAGTGGAGAAGTGGGAGAGTGGAGAGTGGAGAAAACTGTGGGTGTCAATGAGACTTTTTTTGTGGTATATCTATATATATTTGCATAGCGCATGAGCTCGAAAAAAAACTAATTCTCTTATATTTACACTTATAAGAGGTCATATAATACTCAAAAAAGTTACATAAGGCATATCTCTACAAGAAAAAATATACATGGCGTGTAGAGTTTCTAGTTTCTATGAATCTGAATTTCAAAACTTTTTTTTTGGCCAACATTACACACTCCATCCCTCTCTCTCTCTCTCTCTCTCTCTCTCTCTCCCTCTCTCCATCCTTGAGAAATGGCAAGTCATAGTCACAAAACGTAGGAGGCCTAAGTTCACATAAAAATTCTTGCATTGAGTCTTGAGTCCCAAACTAAAAAAAAATTTGGATGTGCCTTCCCCTTTAAAGGTACCTCAAGTTTTATAAGAAAAAAAGAGAAAAGAACTCTTTCTATACATAGAAAATTGTATAAAAAGACGGCATGCCTTGAAATCCAATCTTACAATTAAGGAATTTTAACAATCCACCATACCAATAAGGTAATCCCAATGTAAAGAGAGAGAGAGCAGAGAGCCCACATTCCCCTCTCATCTCTCATCTTGGATTCCGTTTCCAAAGTTGCCATCAAGAACCGGAAATCAATTTGGGACAGTTTTTTTTTCATCAAAGACACACACACACACAAGTAAAAAGAGAGCCGGAGATCACATTCTTCCGCTCACCATTTCTGTGTCTTTGTGTATGTGTGTCGTTACTCTCAACACAGACACACACACACACACAGTTTTTTTTGGCCTTCCTCGCCACATTTCCTAGACTTTCTCTTTTCTCCTCTCGCAATAGCAAGGAGGGAGGGCCACCTTTATAACACGAAGTGAAGGTATAAGGTTACTCTTGGTTATCATGAGAAAATAAAGGGAAAGTTGAGGAGGAGAGTTAAATTGGAAAAGTTATCCGTCTCTCCTCCGTAGGGAAAATGAACGAGAGAAAGCAAGAGAGAGAGAGAGGACTGTGATTTTGAGTCCTCTCTCGTCCAACAACATGGAATATAACATAGACCTCGTGCATTGTATAGTAGGGGAGAAAGTAGGAGTAGGTACAATCAAATCAAACATCTTGTGCGCTGTTCAGCAACAATAAATCGTCTACATCCTCCCTCACTTACCGTCACCATCCATGGCAATATTAATTCACTCACATACAAACCCCCCCCCTCTCTCTTTTCATCTAACAAAAGAAAAAGTAGCTCCCCCACTTTCTCCCTATTTTTGACATGTACCACCACATTCTCCCCCCATCCCCTTATTTACTAAGAGAGAGAGAGAGAGGATGAGAGGATGAGTATTTAAGCTATTCTAAACATTCAAATTGTACCTATGCCTACTTTCACCACAACAATAATAAACTGTAGGCCTATCTGTCTATGTGGATGTAGAACAAGACACAGAGATTATGAATATAACTTTTTGAAATTGACTGAGAATTTCACTTGAGTAAAAAGCCACATCATCCCCATTCCTATGAAATATTAAGAGACGACGAGATGAGAAAGAGAAGCTGCCACATGAAATTGGAATTGAACCGGGAGCAGTTGGGGCAAGAGGGAGAAATAAAAGGAGAAAGCACCAAACAACAGTTACTCACTTTCTCTCTCTTCCTTTTGTAACAAAACAAAGCGTAGAGAAAGGAATAGATTCAGCCGTAGGGGAAATTGTATAAAGTAGACAAGACTATGTAGATGTACATATATATACAGTGTGTGCAATTGTCAGTGTACATGATTTCTTATGAGAGCACTATTTCCCTAGTTTCGACATGTTAAAAGATTAAGAGGAGGTA
>JAQIVZ010001897.1:0-26204 GCA_034700945.1 Arrhopalites spinosus
GAAAGGCTGTGGCAAGATGCGGAGTTTGTCATTCAACAGTTTCCGGACTCATGTCTTGGTGTCAGGGTTGTGGTCATTGTGGCCATCTTACTCATCTACGAATTTGGTTTTCTAAATATAAAGAGTTGCTCTGGTCCACAACAACTATTACCCACGAATCTGGCTCCTGCTCCTTGTTGAGATGGATCCAATACTAAAAATATTAGTCAGCAATGTCACGGCCACATCAGGCTTCTTTTCACGATTTTAAAGCCCTCTGGAGGTTACCCTTTGCCATTTTTTGTCAATGTTGTCGATTACAGTCCAGGAGACGAGTCCAGAGATGAGCCAATTCTACAACCACAGCCCGGAGATTTATGTACCTTAAGGACTTCCAGTGGTCTTTTCACTCTCCCCCGAATTTGAGAGGGAGGGGCAATGGTGTTTAAGTTTAAAATAATTTTTCGTTTGTCCCTAATGATTAGGGCCTAATCATTAATGATTCATTAGTAGTTAAATGAATCTTTTAAAATAGGGTACAATATTGAAATCCTTCGGATGTGCTTTCAGCTATCCCATTTTAATTAGGTAGGTAATTCCGTATTAAAATATTCAAGACATGTACTTGGTACTTATTTTGAATTTTAATCATGGTTAGAAAATTAAATCTATCATAAGTTAATTGTGACAAGTACAAAACTGAGGGGACTCTTTTGTGGTTTGGTTTTTTTAGTTGGGAGTTGCTCTTTGGAATTCTGATCTCCTTGCATGTGTGGGATGTTCAAACGCGAAAAATCCACGAAAAATTAATTTTAATTTATTACTCGATCCATTAAATTTAACTGTGCAATTTCATCCTTACCATTGTACACAATCGTAATGGAGAGATGGAAGATATAATTGAATAGTGTTTTGTGTCAATTCAGAATTTTTTATGGAACATGTCCTTCAAATACCATAACTTTGAGCAAACTTTGAGAGTTTAAAAATAATTTAATGAAAATTTTTCCAATTCAAGGAACTTTTAACATCGTCAACCTAGGTATATATATAAAATATTATATATATAGTCTTGTGATAACGAAATTTTAAATTCTTTTAATAATGTTGGAAAGCTGAAAAGAAGAATATAAATGTGTTTCTCTCTGGCACAACCACTGTGTAGTAGTTAAAATGATGACTGAACCTGTACATTGACTAGATTAAAATATGAATTGGTCGAAATGTCCAGTTTTTCGTTCTATTCTCCAATCCCTTCTTCTTTGCCGGCAAAGCCTAGTGTAGTTCTCATCCACAATCAAATCCAACTGAGATTCCTCAATCCTAATGATTATGATATTGTCAAAGAATTGTGTGAAGAGTGGTTCCCTGTGGAGTACCCGGCCAAATGGTTTGAAGCCATTACATCCGACACAAACCTCTTTTCTTTGGCTGCAATTCTTGAAGGAAAAATCATAGGTACGTTTTGTCATTTAATTTATTTAACAGCTTGTTTAAAAAATATTTTTAAACTCAGCGTTCATTGTAAAATAAAATACATGTTGAATAATTTATTGTCTTGTACAGGTCTGATTGTTGCCGAGCTGAAACAGGGAAAAGATTTAAATAGAGAGGATCGGGACATTCTATGCGAGTCACAAATGAAATTCTCTGCTGCTTATATTCTTAGCCTTGGCGTTGTGCATGCAAATCGGTACTTACCATTTACATGATATTTACACTTGCACAAAATTTGATTAAGTAATTTTTTATAATTATTGTAATTCCAACAGACGACAAGGCATCGCTTCCCTATTATTATCTAGTCTACTAAATCATCTGTCAACACTACAGTGCAAAGCCGTGTTCTTGCATGTTCTCACTTCCAACGAGCCAGCTCTTCATTTTTACGAAAAACATCATTTTCGGTTAGTTTTGTAACTTGTGTTTACTTGGGTATGATTTTAAATAAGTCTTTTTTAAATTTCATTCTTTTTAATTTGACGTTCAATAGTGTTCATAAATTCCTGCCCTACTATTACTCAATTGGAGGAAGGGCAAAGGACGGTTTCACATATGTTCTATACTTGAATGGAGGTCATGGACCTTGGGGACTACAAGAATATATTAATCATTTTTTCCAGGTTCATTATTTATTTCCCGTTCACGTTTACAAAAGTTTGAGTCAATTAAAACTTTGGAAAGTACTCATATCCATGTGTCTGTATTTTTGTAGGTGACAGTGTTAGAGCTCTGTTCTCTACCACAGTGGTGCTTGAGTCAAATGCGGAGAATCGCTCATTCCATTATAACCCTCGTCATCAGATGAGATTCCAGAGTTCAATTTACAAGAAAATCTCTGGCATAATGACTATTCGTGTAATTAATCGCTTACAACTCGTGAATTCAAACACTAATCACAATCGCAGTCTCCTGGTCGTGAACATTTTAACTTGTATGGAATATTTCTGGATTGCCTTTCCTCATCTTTTTTCCCTCAAAGGTTGTAAACCAATTTGTTTTTTGTGTCATTTCATACTTACCGAGACTATGAATTTCAATGACTATGTACTAAAGTAAGTTATAGTTATTGCATTATAATATTAAACTACGATATTAATATTAAATTAATATATGATGACGTAGATTGACAGACTTGAGACTGATAGCCTCAGACTATGTACAAGTACTTTTGTTTTTATTTTAAAACCATTTTTTTTCTCTTCCACAGTGTATCCACAGGAAAAGTTTACAATTTTCTGGAAAAGGACAGATTGGTTCCAATGATGATGGAAGCTTTCTTTCTTTCCTCGAAAACTTTAGAGCTTTTTCCCTGGAAATACACAGTGTATTTTAATTAGTGTCGATTTTCCCCTTGATCACCATAATTTATGGTCCATATAGTTTACGTTTATAACTTATTTTCTGGGATATAACGAATATAAAATAAGAACCCGTGTGTTCTTTTTTTCTGACAAATCGATTATGATTAAATAATAATTCAACTATATTATTATCTAATATTGGTTTTTTGAAAAAGGTAAATTTTACTCTACCAGTCTACCGTAAATGATTTTTTGTGTGTAGAATTCACAGTGCACACTAATATTACAGTGGTGACACTCGAAAAAAGGAAAGGGAGATGTTGATTAGAGTTTGATTATAACCACAAGATAATTAATAATAGTTACGTACGGTACTAAATATATGTATTTTATATTAAACGGATACTCACAACCACCAAGTATTGTAAAATATTGTATTGTGTAGAAATAGCATCTGATTCATCCTACTGAAAAAAAAACCTTTCTTCCACTTTTATGACTGTCAACGAGGGAAGTCTATTATGATGAGTATAAAGCTAATATTAATACGCCATCCTGCTATAAAACAAAGAATGGTGATCTTTTAACCTAAAATGTATTTGCATGGTCTGAGAATTGAATTGAACCAACAGTGAATTTACAAACAAAAAAAAGAGCTCTTCTATAATTGTATATTGTGTATCTGTATATCTAATTGTTAATATATTACACATGTAAAACAATATAGTGTACCACATATATATGATATATTGTCACATACCATTATAAAATGACTATTATGATAAATTTATTGTCCATACTGACATTATTAATTAATATGTCATTCAGATTACGGACTGTTCTAGCACAACATTTTATAACAGTAATGTTTTTTTTTAATTTACAACAATAAGAAAAAACGCTCTCTCTTTCTTTCTCTACAACATTATGAACCCTGAGAGACTTTTATTATTCTACTTTAAACATCCTCTAAAAAAATTACAGTAATCCCATAGCTGTGGATTTTGAACATGTGCTAGGTTGATCAATGAAGTCAGAATATTTAATCAGTTGTTATAAATGTTATGTTACTGACGAATTAATTTTCTTAGTTCCTTAATATACATTTTTGATTCCACTACCTATAGGAAACATTTTTACCTTTGTATTCCTCGTTTAATTTTTACAAACTTAACAAAATTATTTTATTCTCCCTATTTTTATTCATACCTACATATGGTATGGTATAATATGGTTAACACTTCAGTACATTGTGGAATTATGTAAAATATGTTTAGGGTACTTTAGTAGCCTCTTTTACCTAAATAAGTACGTCATGTTTGAGAAATTTTTCAAATGAAATTTAAATACGTGTAACTTATACACAATACATGAACTTTTTAATGATTACAATGAGGTTATTACTGAATATTGCCAATAATTTGAAGTTTCCAATTTGAGTTTTGTATTGTGTATTTGAGCTTTACAAAAAAAATTAATGTAATTATGTGTATTTTTGCTGTTTGTACCTGAAGTCAGCTGGGGTCTTGTTCTTGAAATATGTTCAAGATTCTCAATTTGTGGTATATAAATTAAAGTGTGCCCCAAATTTTGATGAATTCTAAACATGTTTCAAGAATAAGATCCTATTGGGGACACATATTATATGTATGTGTTCGTTTCAATGTAAATTTGTAGGATATGTACTATACACACATGTTTATTATGTATATTTGAACGAGAGCTGAGCGTGAGTAAAATTTAGGTACTAAATCTTCACAATCAAACCCAGTTATTGTTATTATTAAGTTTTCATCATTGCCAAAAAACTGCATAAAAATGTACAACCTTCCTACATACTTAACCATAAGTTTACTAAATAAGTTACTGATACCAGACTACCAGTACATGTAGTTCTAAAATCCAAAAAATCTAATCTAATCGTACCATGTTTAAGTTTATAGCCTTATATGTTATATATACCAATTTCAAATTACTACAGTTTATACGTTTAATCTAATGTCAATCATATTTTATTATTAGTGTGTACAACTTATCCTAGTACATAATAATTTTACTGGTATCTAAGAAACTAAGAACATACGTATAGGTACTGTTTAAGTTTTATTTTTACCAAAGTAATTGATTAATATTATAGATTCTAGGTTATTGAAATTATTATGTCTCCATATAATTGACTACAAATTTGCAAAAAAAAGTCAAAATAATTTGACTCATTTTTAAATACCACACAATAAATAATAAAATTAAAATGACATTTCATCAATGTTAATACGTTACTACCCCTCTTATTCATGACTTTAACATTGCCATCATAATAGTAAGCATAAGTGCTCAAGTGAAAATTTGGCTTGTAACTTTTCTACAATCATTAAAGTACATCATCTGTTTAACTCTCTCTCTCCTGTTAAACGAGATCTATTCTATTAAACAAACCTTCGTCATTATTTCAGTTTAATAGCATTACCATATGTATGTGACAGCAAAAGGATAGGATAATGAAGGGCGGCAGAAACAAAGTTCGAATAAAATGTCAATCGCCCCTTCGTTTCAGACAGATTTCTGAAAATTTGTAGGGTTTAATTAATTACTAATAATTACATTATTAGATACTAATAATGTCTGACCTCTTCAAATCTGCGTTAAGTTACATTGGGTCATCGACCACTAATAGCACTAGTACTAGTGTTCAAAATCCACCTTCTACTAGTTCTGAAATTATTAAATTAGGAGGCGAGAGTGTCAAATTGTTGAAAGTAATCGCAGAAGGTAATGTTATTATATTTTATAATCCCTTGTTTGTGTAGAAAAAATTAAAGTATATTTTTCTTTTCAGGAGGTTCTAGTTATGTGTATGGGGGTCAGTTTGTCAAGTCCGGATTGGTCATTGCAGTCAAGGTATGGAATTAGTACAATTGTATTTGACTTAAGTCAAAATTATACTGTTATGTAGATATGTACATATTTAAAATTTTAACAAATAATGGAATTTCCCTTTTCTAGAAAATTCCATGTCAGCACGATAATGAAGACAAAATTTTGAGTGAAATAAAGTACATGAATGGTTTTAATCATTTGAACATTGCAAAATATCATGGTTATAACAAATTAAGTGGAGTATATTGGATTGGCATGGAATACTGTACTAGGTATGATAAGCTTATGCAACGTAAAATACTTAAGTGTACGGTGTCTACTTAATTAACCTAAAGTTTAAATTATTAATTTTTGTCCTATTTTTGTTTAATAATTAATTAGTCTACGGTTACCTCTTCCATCCACATGTGTTGGTCCTGTATTCGGTAAGTACAATATGTCATTTTAAATACACACAATTTATTAAACTCTGCCATACAATAAAAATGTGTAATTAATCTCTCCCTTTCATTCTCTTGTTTTATAGGTCAGATTATTCGAGGTGTTGAGTATTTACACGATTTGGGAATTATTCATTGGGATTTGAAGGTGATTAAATGATAGAGATGGTTATGAAAGCTTTAATTGATCATTTCATTAATAATGTGTACAATTTTATAAAACACTAAAAAAAATTCTAGGTTGAAAATTGTATGCTGGGTCGAGACAACATGATAAAACTGATTGACTTTGGATCTGCAAGTACTAAAAGTTATAACACAACTGACCTAACGACAAAGCAAAGAAATCAATTGGAGGATGAATTTTTTCAATTTACTACACCCATGTAAGTCATTTAAATTTTCATTTGGAGATTAATTATTATATTTAGTCATGTTGTACCAACGCCAATAATGCTGTATTTTTGTATTTTTCCAGGTATAGACCACCAGAGATTCTTGATTTGTGGTCCGACATGTTGATTGATAGTCATGTAGATCATTGGGCCCTTGGATGCTTGTTGTACTATTTGGTTCATTCCGAACACCCGTTTTCAGGTAATTTGTGCTCCATTAATTAATTTATCTCATAATGAGTAACATTTACAACTAAAATTTGTGGTTCATATAATTAAAAAATATAATCCTGTTATTTTTTAGACTCCAATAAGTTGGCAATCATTAATTGCAAGTATACAAAACGACCTTCAAGTTTTCAAAAAATCATTGGTAAGTTTTAACCATGAGCTAAGTAGTAATCAGATAGTTTTTGTGAATTTTAGTCTACACAAATTCTTGAATAATAAACGTCAAATTTTATTTGAATTTCAACAGATGGATTGCTCGTTGTTAGCCCCGCTGATCGTTGGCCTCTGACTGTTGTACTCAACGAATTACATACAATGGGAATTGATTTCACGTCAGCAATAAAGGATATTCCATTTGAAGAATTTCAGATCACCATTCCGATTATCGCCAATACTCAGTCCTCTTCTTTCTTACACTCCATCAAGGGTAAGGACTTTAATTAAAATATGACATTTGTTGTGGACTTTGCATGTTATTTATATGTCGTATTGTAATTTAGGAGGAGCAGAGAGTTTATTCAAAAACATTAAAGAAAGTAGTAGCAGAATGTATTCTTCACAACAACAACAGCAGCAGCAGCAACAACAACAACAACCACCGTTACCTCCTCCTCCAATTAAAGGTAAATAGAGCGCATAACTGTATGCATGCTGTTTCTTATGTGTCATATTTTATAATTTTAAAAATATTTATCTTTGAATCAAATTTCATTAGCTCCTACGCAACAACCTCAACGACCTCCACCACCTCATCCTTCTTCTCAAGTATCTCAAAAGGTAAAATTTCCTGACGAACCTCCATCTCCTCCATCCTTACGACGGCAGCTTAGTGGAGAAAATCAAGTTAAACCTCCAGCAACGGCATTTGATTTATTAAGTGGATTTAGTAGTGAGGAGCAAGACGACAAGAGTACAATAGATGTTGGAGGAGGCGGAGGATTATCATCAACAGTCCATCAACAACAACAGTCAGATCGACCGCATAATTTATTTCCAGAGGAATCGATAGACTTGATGGGTGGTTTTAGAGAAGATTCATTAGATTTAATTGGTGGCAGTATTCCAGGCCTGAGTCAACAGGTTAATAGTTCTGGTGTGAAAACAAGTGATAATTATATGGAGGATTTATTCAGCTTGAATCAAATTAATCCTCTACCTACGTAAGTGTAGCTTATAAATATATACATCTAAAGGCAATTTACAACTATTTTATTTATTTTATGGATGTGTACTACTGTACTATTGAATATGTCATCCGTCCACCTACCCATTATATGTAAAAAATGCACATGTAAATTAATCATTAATTTTAATTATTGCAGGATTAAAGCAGACATGAAGAAAGATCCATTTGATTCAATTCTGTCGGAAGAGCCTTCAGCACCTCTCTCACAAAAACCATTGATATTACCTACAAGTTCCAGTTTTAGTCAGTTGAGTTCTCTTAAAATAGAATCTAAAAGTGACATGGTCAAGTCAACACCAAATTTGAATGATTTATTTGGTGATCTGCTCATTGGTGGACAATCTACAACGACACCTTCATTTGGACAGCCAAGTACAAGTGTACCATTCTCGAATTCCAATTCCACTGGAATGTCTTATGGACGAAATCCAGTCAGCAACAATCCTACTGCAACAATTACTCCTACTAGTGGTTTTCCACCGAGTATTCCTAGTTTCAATAATAATAGTCATGTAGGAGGTGGTAGCGTTTCTTTTGCTAGTGTATCAGCATCAGTAGCTGGAAATAATATTTTTCCTTCGTCCCAAATGGCTTTTCCTACCGCGACAACAAATCCTACTACTACGAAACCAGTGTTCCCCAGTGACCCAGTAACAGCGAGTAAAGGATCTGTATTTGGAGTACCTCCGGTCTCAACACCAGTGAATGCAAATCCAAAGAAAGGTGAGATGACACATGAATTTTTTTTGCAACATGGCATATTCTACACATTTTTTAGTGCTTCACCCACTAGAAACGTGATATGATAATAGTTTTAATGGAGAATTTAAAATTAAAACGATTTCTATTTTTATTTTATGTCCTCATGTACCCTCAGTTGATTTGAATGCCGAATTTGGAGAATTTCTCATGAATCAAGGTTTTACTGGCGTAAGCAGTACTAATGCGACGAACAAGACAATCAACGAAATGAGAAGAATTGAACTTTCTCAAACAAAAACTGCAGAACAAATCAAGGTTAGTGGACATTTTTGATAATTTCAGGGTTATACATAAGCGGTGTCATGTTGAATGCTACTAAGTATTCTTTAGCAAATTCATTAAAAAAATGACATGTTGGATTGACCTTCTGAAATAATGAAGTTTGTTTTGATTCAAAATTTTTAATTGTTTTGTCAATTTAGGTCAGCGATTGGGTAGAAGGTAAACGGAAGAATATCAGAGCACTGTTGTCAACACTCCATACAGTAACATGGGATGGTTGTAATTGGAAGCCAGCTGGGATGAGTCTGATGGTTGAGGCAACGGATGTAAAAAAAGTCTATCGTAAAGCTTGTCTTGCTATTCATCCAGACAAGGTATGGACAAGTGAAATATATTTCATTTTACATGATATGAATATTAAACACAATGTACTAATAATTTCTTTGGCTTCAAAATTGCAGCAATGCGGGGAAGAGCATGAGGAATTGAGCAAGTTAATTTTTGTTGAGTTGAATGAGGCTTGGAATCAATTTGAAAATGAAAATTTCAAATAGTAATAATCATGAGTATAATATACACATATTATTATACTCTTTTACTATAAATTTCATATTTTTTAATTCTTAAAATATTGATTTTAAAAGCAACATATTTTGTACTATATTAATATATATTCTATATAAGTAGACATTTGAATTATTGATATTTATTCTCCATGTACTTATACATTGCATTTTTTGCTCATTTATGAAATTCAAACATGAATTTACGACAAACTACTATTTTATTTACCAAGAAATTAAAATGTTTAAGAATTCTTAGTTAACACGGAAGATAAATCCAAAACGCTGTATGTGTGTTTAATTATGTGTAGATTTAATGGCGTCGACATCTCAATATTATCCGCTCATCCTACCGACGTAATAATCACAAAATAATAAAAAAAAAATATCAAAATCCAATATCTTACAGTAGCATGAAGAAATAACATGTTGTAAGCATATGATTAAAAATAGTATTGTTGACAACTATATAGATGATATAAAAAAAATAATAATATATTAATATATGTAGTTGTTAGTTCAAGGTAATTATTGTGATCGAGGGTGGAGAAAGATTGAATAAAATCAAGGCGTCGTTGAAGGAACGTTAAAATAATTATGAACGTGTGATTCATTTTTTGTGCTTGAGATTCAAAATTTTTAATTCAAAAAAATATAATACAATAATAATATTTGAGTTCAAGATGGCATACTCATATCTGTTATTATTATATTTTAATGATGTGAAAAAATTTGTTTACTCATCTTGCATACATTCTGTACAAGCAAAACAAATACATTGAAGAAGGCACTGTCATATAAAATAATAAAAACAAATGAATGAATGTCTTTGTACTCCCTTCAATGTTTTAATTAAAGTCAAATCTATACGCATTGCAGCGATTCAACAATCGCCGTCATACTCACTCACTCCCATGACGGGAGTCTCATCTTGATCATCTATAATTGTTTTTTTATTATGACATTGTCAGTTCAACGCAATCATAAACTTGTGAATGTGACTTACCTTATTCACTTTTTAAAATTGTGAGCAGCTGCATATAAAAATGAAAATTATAGCAAATTTGGCCATACTCACCATACTATGTAAATTCACAATCTTGTTTTTTTTACCTTAGTGCGTATACATACATGGCATGGATATAACTGAAGAGTAATTTATAATTGCAGTGATTATTAATTATTGTTGTGTGAAATTACAGTTCACAATTTGGATGGTCTCAAAACAGAGGAGAGATCATGGTTAGGAGACAGGTCAGTCAATAGTGAGAAAAGGAGTCAAGATGACCTTGTTGAAAGTTTTGAAGAACCCGTCCCTCAAGTGTCTGGTCTTTTGAGGAGAGTGAAGCGTTTTGAATGTTGGCATAACTGTTTAGCCCCAGCACAACCTTATCAAAAGCAAGACAAGGATAATTGTGAAGAGGGGGGTTCTTGTACTTGTCTACTTGATTTATTGGGTCAAGTTCATGGAATTTCCTGTTTGGCGACTGGTAGAAGACCCCTTGAATATGGACAAACCCCGCCTCCAGAAACTGAAATTATGTATGACATTTTTGATTTTTCAGTTGATTCCAATTAGTTGTAATGTTGACACACACAAGTTACTCATTTTTGATAGGGACGAGCCCATGAGAGAAAAGAAATTCCAATGCAATTACAAGACATGCTGGACAGTTGAAGAAGATGAGCATACAAAGAAAAAGAATGAAGGGAAAAAATTAATTTATAAATTGGCAACCGTAACAAAAGGAACTTATTCTAAAGGAAAATGTAATTGTGGACAAAAAAGAATACTCCCGTTGGAAAATGTACGTCCAGCAGCCTTAAATCATGTTCATCAAAAAGAAGACTACAAATTTGCTCTGAGGTAAAAAAAATGACAAAAATTCTCATGTAAATAAAATCTTAAATTAATGAATAAATTTAACTTATAATATTTTCTTATTTTTTGCTCTGAGTTTTAAAACTTTCCCTGACTCAGAGGGTAATTGTGCATGTCGATTTGGAAAATCCATAAATGAGCCTGGACCAGGAGGTGTTCGTAGTTTGAGTGAAAGTGAAGAAAGTCAAAGTTTTAGTGCGGAGACGGGTGGGATTCGAAATCCGGATGATATGGAGGAATTAGAACATGACAAGGCAAATTTATTAAATAAATTTTTATACTTATGTCCATATAATATTTAAATTGTAAGATATTTCAGACAAGGGACATTGTCCAATGTGGCCTGACTGGCTGTCATCATGTCATCGTCACAATTCCCAAAGTTGGTGAACAAGATGAAGAAAATTCAAGTCCAAAGTCAAAGCCATGGTACATGTGGGAGCTGACCAAAAAAAGAGACAGGCCCCAACATAGACATGACACAGCCACAAGTGTTATATGCAACTTGAAAACTTGTTGGAGAGTTGAAGACAACAGTACAAAAAAATTGTCTCGAGGTCAACCCACATCTGGACATGACCCCCTAAGAGAGAGTATTCAATTGCATTCAGGACAAAAAAGAAAATTATTGAATCAAAAAGGAAGCGTCAAGACTCGTCCAGATAAAAAAGCTCCAGTCAATGTTCAATGTCAGAATGGAGTTTGTACTTGGTATCCAGAAATGGATAACAATATTCATGACAAACGTCATAAGGGGAATAATGGGAATTTTCAAAATCAGGATGGTGACTCACTAGGAGGGAGTGAAATTCGTCCTGGAAAGGATGGCCTTTGTGAGTGTCACAAAGCCTATCGTACTTACTACAACTGGAAACATTGATAATAAATTTCTCCCTTTACTGTAGTATGCTAATGAATGATGAATAAACTTTGTACATTAAAAAGTATTTTGTAGATTGTAGAGAATTTTAAAATGTATTTATTTTTGCTATTGAATTCATTGATAAATCTGTACGATGAATTACAATAATTAATTTTACAATTGGCTTATTTATATGGCCACAAACTTTTTTATATTAGATATTTAATTTACATACTTTACTGCAAAAACTTAATTGTATCACCCATGCATTTAAAGTTGATAATTTATTTTTGTAAAAGTTGCTCCTACGTTCTTCGTTGATTGGAACCGAGTCGTTCAGTCTCAATTCGATCATCACTTTCCTCCGACTCATTGTCATGATCAAAAGCTTTATTTCCCTGATTATAATAATTGTTGTCACTCCGATTGAATAATTCTGCCACTAAAAGTTCATCAGTTGACCCTGACCCAGCCACAGAGTCAACTGCTGCTGTGACAATGACTGGATTTTCTGAGGAGTCTGCTGTGGTCATATAAATTCCTCCACTTCCTCCTCCTCCTTGATCTCCAGCTGTCTTTGTATTTAAATTCCCTAATTCCGCCATCATCATCATATTTCTCAATCCTCCTTTTGTCTTGCTAACTTTTTGTTGTTTGGGTGACTTAATTTTAAAAGCAGATCGAGCTCGCGAGGTGAAATTATCTCGATCAGCATACTGTCGAAGATTATTTTTCTTCCCTTTTATATTTTTTCTTCCGGAAGGACCTGTAATGTCCACGTCAGTTCCAGAACTTTTTATACTGGCATCTTCCCCATCGCTTGTCTCCACAACCCTACCCTTACGGCCGTCCCTATCCCGACCATGTGGATTGATGGAGTAGGGGTAGAGGGAATAATTATTTTTGTTGTATTGATACTCGTACTGAGCATTCTCAAATGGATCTCCATCTTGGTCTTCTAATTGACGAATAAAATTGTCCCCATTATAGTCATCAAAATTACTGTCCGACTCAATGTACTGGTTGTGAGAATTGTACTTCATGGGTGAGTTATACATGGATGACTTTGAATTTAAATTATTATTTTTATTTCGACTGCGATGATGGGGAACATGATTCAATGCCTTGTCACTTTGCTCATCTGTCAAATGAGCATTCACAATGTGAAATGTGCCCAGAATGTAGGCCACGTAGAAGAAGAGTGACACTGTCAAATAAATTATTTTACATTATTTTTTTAAATTAATGACAATTATTTTATACAGTTTTGACTAATTATTCCATTATTTACCTGATCTCTCAATTGTGTAGACAGCAATGAAGCCAGGACTCCAAAATAATGTGACGGTGTCTGATTCAGAATGAACATTATGATGTGATGAATTAATTGGATTTTCTTTAATTGATATGTTTGGAATTGTATCTGATGTGAGAAGAGCACCAACCAAAGGCTCCATTTCTTCAACATTATCTTCCTCTTCGTCTGTTTGTTCTAAAATTTCATTAATGTTTGAAGGGGCATTTGAAATGAGTTTATGTGATGACAATTTAGAGGTTGAATTTATTCCTGGAACGCTCTCCGTCATATTTTCATGTAGAAATCTTGTTTTATTTTTTTGTATTGAAGTCATTATGGCCGTGTCATTTAAACTCATTTCACTAATGTCAATTGTAGAATTAATTGTTGAATCGTTTGCCTTTGGATTCAAAACTGTTGCTGTTGTTTTAGTTTTTGGTTTTATTGTTGTTGTAGTACGAGTCATGGCTGCTTTTGTGACGGCTGTGATAATGGCAATTTGTGGAATTGTTGACTGAATTGTCTCACTCAAATTTTTAATTGGTAGACCGGTGGTCACTTCAAATTGTTCTTGAGTCGTCATGTAATCTGCGTCTGAGGAGCCGGAAAATGAAAAACTAAAATGATCTCCAGCGGATGGCCAAGATCTTTTCAATGTCCAACTGCAATTAAATATTATTGTAAATCAGTTAAACTGTCACCTAATCATTTTCAGTTGAAAAATAAAAAATCTGTAAATTAAATGCACAATTTTATATAATGTACCTGTACCACCAGATGAGCATGGAAAAGTAAATGGTCCATAAAATACTGTAAAGGGGATTAATAATTTTGTCATAATTTATTTATTCAGTTAAAATTTCATTTTAAAAATTGTGTACAGCAACTCACATTGTCACTTGATGATGACGTAGTAATTTCTCTTGAATTCCTTGCTGCAAAATAAAAATAAATGCTCAATTAAATACTGACAAAGTTTAATCAGTACTTTGAAAAGATGTGAACTTATTTTATTTTATTTTTTTTACCTTCATGGCTTGATTGGCGGATGCCATGAGGTAGAATATTAATATAATTATTAATAGAAATACTTGACATCTGAAATTATTTACACATCAAAAAGATTTCATTCAATAATTTCACTTCATAAAATAATTATTCCACAATTGTAAAAAAATTCTCTCGCTTACATGAATATAATGAGGACGACTAAGGGATCTCTCAAAAAATTATCCACGACAATGTTAAAGACGCAATCAATGGCCAGAATGACCAATTGAACATGACAAATTAAATTTGTTGAGTCATTTCCTCTTAATTCTCCTCCCCCACCGCCCAAGCTGATGGCTCTCACCAAATTCATTTCCTTCAAAAAAAATTACAATAAACAATTTAGCACTGCCCAATATAAAATTTATTAGTACTTCCGTATTGAAAATTTAGACTTTAAAAAACTTACTTTAATTCCTTTCTTTTGAGTCCTTTCTTTTGCTTTCACTCTCTGCCATAATTTCTCTCTTGCCTACACTTTCAGTCAGTTGACCATTTGAAGAATTCCTTTATTCCAATTTAATTCCTCGTTAGTTGACCCCAAATTAGTTGTGAATGATTTAAAAATGTGTTTTTAATATTTATGACTGACTGTCTGGATTTTGTTGCGAGTAGGGCTAATTATAAAATATATTTGTATGTATATACTGTACAGAGTTTCAAAATAGAATTATAGAGCCCACAGTTATAAGGAAATGAATAAGTGTGTAGTATATACAGGTATCTTTCAATTGTCTTTTTCCTTTTGTTTTCTTGAGTTGCTTCTTGACCACGTAGTTGATGTTATTTTGTCGGACTCAGGAAGGTGATCAATACGGGTGCTGGGTAACGGTCGGGACACAACATTGACGAATCCGGTCAGGGTTTCCTTACGTAGCATGTATTTCATTGATTACTATGGAAATGATGGGGGAAAAATAGACGGATTCTAATTTCAGAATTTATACGCTGACTGTGATTGCCTACCAACACAATACCCGTATATATATATATATATATATATATATATATAGGTAAGACGGACAACGGACTAGGACCATGACGTAGAGTGAGAGTTGTTGTTGTGGTTTAAAAGAGCTTTTAACTTAAACAAGAATTTGGTTCTTGTCATGGCTTGCTCACCATCACTGCTCCTCCCTCCATACCCTTGACATTTGAGTTGATTTTACTGCTCTTAAGGTAATTAATAGACCTCTCTTTCTTCAGTTTGTGGGAAGATAGAGTCAGAGGGAGAAGAATATCATGTAAAAAATGGATTGAAGTAGTCGACCCAAGGAAGACGGATTTTATTTATTATTCTTTATTTTATTTTTGTGTATACGAAAACTGTTGCGACATTCTTTTTGTTCAACTTTGTTTAATAATTTGTGCTAATTTAATATTTAACACTATTTATTTGGCAAGAGTGTAAGTTTGCGAGACTTGAGCAGGAGAACCATGCCGTGACTTTTTTGTTGAACATGTCATTTGTAGTGTTGAGTACATAACATTGTGTTTGTTGACATAAATTTTGACAAAATTTTATTTGTAATACAATTATTTAAAATAAGTGAAGACTGGAGTGGACTTCCAAATTAAACCTGAAAGGTTGGGGCTCAAGGGACTCTGCCCGGAAATTATCCGCATTGGATAATGATGGGGACGGTTCATTCTTTCGATTGCGTAGCCATCATGTAAATCTTAAAAGTGGGGTCGTCGATCATCATCATGTGATGGACAGCAATGACAATTATTTTTCTAAAGTCTTTGTTCAAAAAATCATTATGGACCAGGAAATTGTGAGAGACAATTAATTAATTGTACATATTATTATGCTGCCATTTTTTTTTAAATAAATGATTTCAAATTTGTTTAAAAAATTATTTAAAATTAAAACATTCTGACTAGAAGGACGATGATGAATCCACTTCAACTCCAAGTGGAACGAGACCATCCTTTCGGGCCGTGGCCACAAAATTTAAACAACTTTTGACATACTTCCCTTCCACTGGAACACCAGTCAAGTCTTTTACATCTTCAAATTTAAAGTCCAGTAGCTTTGATGCCAGTAGTAGTAGTTTCCACAATAAAATTGGACGGATAAAAACTAGTAGGTCAATCAGGTCAACATCTTCTACTTTTTCTTTCTCATCTCCCATTAGAGTCAATCGCCCTCCTATTAATACCAAGGTATGATATTTTATAGTGTAATTTTGGAGTTTAAATTAATTTAATATTTTTAATTTAATTTTTAGAATCTCCTCCCTGGTACGTTTTTACCAGAGGAGGAGGACGATCGTGGACCAGGTGGAGGAGATGGAACGAATGTAAATTTTAATGCATTTCCTTAATTAAAAACTTGTTTGTATCTTACGATAGTCTAATTCTCTTAAATTAAATTATTTTTACAGAATCTCAATAATAAAGAACACGGATATGCCTGGCAATTTTCAGAAAAATTATCATCTATAGAATGCTAAGGTAAGGCTTACTATTTTTATGTGGGTAAAAAGATGATTTCATAATCAAAAGCATATTTATATTTTTTCCAATCAGTTGCTTGCATGGCAGTACATTGGTCTCTCATTTTTATAAAAAATCGGATTCATTTGAGCCCATTTCCTATACAATGCTCTAGTATTGCGTTCACATATTATTTTACTGTGCCCTAGTTACAAGTTTTACTATAATGACTTAATTGACCACTTTACTTAATAATAAAGATGATTAGAGTGCCACACCAGAGTTGTATCTTTTATAAGTATCATTAGCTGAATATTTACATTGAGCCAATAGTCAAGCCGACGCAGCCAAAGAGCCTTTGTATTGATTTTTAATGTAATGGCACTAAATGAACAGGACTGAGAACTGATATGTCGTAAGGAATAATTTCAATTGAGACAAAAACTTCATCTTGTTTCACTCGTACATAGATAAAGTCAGTCAAACTTGTCTCACAAATTAAAGGAGAAATACATACATTTGTTTGTATGAACGTAGATTACATAACTCTGATTATTATTTCCTCTTGCATATTCTACTTGGAGTCCAGAGAGAGAGAGAGAGAGAGAGAGAGAGGGGTCAGCCACCTTAGTAAATGGTCTGGAGTAGAAAGTAACTGAAAATTGTCCATAAAATTGGTTCAATTATTTTTCATTTATATATGGTAGTCTATATAACTCATGAATTAATCAAACTGAAGTTAATTTCCTGAAAATATTTTATAAAATTTTGTCAGCATCAAGTGCTTTTAAACATCTCTTTGGTGTAATCGCCGAATTTCGCATCGGATTAAATTCCCTTCCCATTGAGTTTATTAGACTCAATTGACAACACGAGTCGTGGACCCTTTTAGCAGTTACGAGTCAGGAGGGGTGCTTATGTACAATTTTTAGTGCCCTTCATTTACATGGAACAGTCAGAGCCCATATTGAATAAGTTATGGCCACACACTTTTTCAATCTAATTCAATTCCATAAATTAAAATAATTTATGAAACTTAACATGAAATTAAATAATTTCCTTGATTTTTTTTTATTTCACACGGAAATATAATTCCTCCTTTAATACAAACATTCCCTACACAGTTGATTGAATAATTATCTTTCACACAATTAATCCATAAAAAATTAATGAAATGGGACAGAGAGAGAGAGAGGTTAAAAATAGGACTAGAAAATGTGACGTTCATTTTCTATTATTTATTAATACGGGTACTATTTAATTTTTGTACTTGATTGGAAATGCGGGTAATGGACAGACATGATACATAAATCGCCAAAAATATATACGACGTACAAATGTATCTGTGGTAGTCGTCAGATATAAAAATAGAAGAAAAGGTTTTTATGCATACAATTTGACTAAATAATTTATGTGCATTTGAAATAATCTTACACATAAATCTACCTGGAAAAAAATGTTACACTTGCGTCCATTGAAAAAGCGACGTTGTTTGTATGTGTACACTGTACAGATATAGGTAAGAATGGCAATAGGGGTTCATATTTTTAATGTTGTTTTCACTCCATAATATATGTACATCTATATAATGAGGTAGATGGTTCTATTCAAATGAGCTATCTGGTTGCACAATCCTCCAACCTGAATGAATATTTACATGTGAAAAATATGGTTCAGTGTATGGTCCAGAATACAAAAGCTTATTATAAATAAAAAATAAAGACAGACTGTAAAATAAATAATAAATGCCAAATATTATTCATAAAAATACGCAGTTGGTAAAAATGTTTTACTGCTGTACTCGTACAAGCTGTCAAGTCAGAATAGTTAAAAAAAAGTTGACAATAGGTAATCATATTTTTGTTTACAAGACTAAAGTCACTCTACGGATACATAAATGTTAGTCCAAGTCAATTTATGATTGAGAATATATTTTAATTTTCATATTTGTCAACTCAACTACTACGCAGTTAGTTTTTAGTATGATTTAAAAATGGAGTCAAGAAATTTAAATAAATGTGTTCTACTTCTACAAATCCACAACTCATGTTCACGTGGATAAAATATACAGAATAGAGTTTCAACGACCCCAAGTCAGACCACAATTTTTTGAAACCATTTAAGTAAATAAGGATTCATTCATACTCGTAGCTACATTTTTTAAAGATTAAATTCAGTCCCATGGACCATGGGCGTTGGCATTTATAAAACTCGGGATTTAGCATGGGAGAGTAGACAAAAATAATGACTTTTCATATAAAAAATTGTTCACTAAAAGAATGGCGATACATTGCAGATACATGTTACCTGGGACATGGGAAATCCGATTGAGAGAGAAAATGTGAATCTCATGAATTCTCTGGGTGGTGGCTGTAATTTATTTTAGTTGTGATAATAATACGGGACATTCAATTGTACGGGTGGAACACAGCCTAGGCTACATATGATGAGGGATAAACGATGAGAAAGGAAGTGAGAGGGGAGAAGGGATATGAGTGAGGGCATATCATGGTATGTATATAATTTGCATGTCAAGGGATATGCCCAAGGGGTAGAAAATTGGTCCTCAATGATGATTTCCACAAGTGGCTGATTATTACGACAGAGTGAATTAACGAGCACTTGGATCAACTGGTTTCGGTTCTTTCCAGCTGTATACAAATAAAAACGGATTTAATTAATGACACTCCTCCTATTTAACTATTACATTCCACCCCTCCTTCAAAATGTATTATTCTTTGTACAACAGTGTTTATTCCACTTGTCCACTGTTATTTTTACATAGGTTCATGTAGGTACATGGAGGAAATTCATATTATTTTACAATAGAAATCCTATGCTATTGAGATAGATACAGTGAGGGAGATGACTCAATAATAATGATATTATTCTGTAGGAGGAGGATAAATAATACTCCTATTAAACTGATAGACTAGATGACTATTCCATTGCTACTGCGTGCTCCATCCTCATCAAAATGCTTTAAAAAGCTGGTCAAAGAATCAAACTTGTTGGATTTGGCCTCTGACTTTGTCAGGGTCAACATCCAAACATCCAAAAAAGGGACTAAATTGTACCTTTTCGTATCATTTTTATTATTTGAGTTCTTATTTCAGTTTTTTTTCTTTGAGTTCTTTTTTTTCCATTTCGTTTTTCATTTTTATTATTATTTGAGTTTTTTGATTTTTCTATAATTTGAATTGTTATTATTTTTCTTTTTGATTTCCTTATAATTTGAATTATCAATCTTATCATTTCTCTTTTTTTATTTCCTTCTTATTTCTTAACGTAATTTTGATTGACGAGTGTGACCAGTGCCTACAGAGATTATAAAAACTACAAAAAAGGGAGAATTTAATTTTAATGTTATCATTTCCCATTTTCTTTTCGTGCTCTCCTATTTTTGTCTCATTCAAGAAAAACGTTTGAAAAAATAATATAAAATTTTCTACAGTGTTTTTGGTTTTATCTGGTAAAGTAAGTGTTTTTTTTTAAATATAACTTTTGACTTCCTGTTTCTAATCAGTTTTTTTTCTTCTTCGAGTTATATTTGACTGAAAAAGAATATTCTTTGTAAATTAAATAATTCAAAGTTTTTAAATGTAAAGGTCATTTTATCATTTGAGAAGAGGAAATAGATTATGTATTGAAGCATAAAAAAAGTTGAATTAATAATCTGATGGTTCTTTTTTTGTTTATCTTTATTTTTACAGAAACAATAATTCTCAATCTCAAAGGCCAACAACTATACATACAAAGACAATTTGAAGGATGATGAGCTCACTAATCAAGACAAAAGGGAACTTGAGGCCAACTTTAATCTATTGCCAGTGATTTTTGAAGGAATTGAGACTAGTTAATTTAATGTCAACGCAGTTTTGTAAACTTGTTTAATTCTTGTTTGTCTTTTCACTTGAAAATCTTCATTCTCATAATTCTAACATGAGATGAAGATGAAAGATGTTTATCATTTATCGTTCCAACTGCAATGACAAGTATTATAATTATTCTCCCCACTTGCTTTTATACAACTTTTTAATTCTTGATCAGAAGATGACAGCCATTTAATTACTCCATCACAATTCAAGGTGAGGAGAATCTCCAAAATAATTAAATCTCTTTCGTGTGTGTTTAGTTCGTGAATGTTATTAGTTTTGAAATTTTACTAAATTGTTTTGTGTCTTGTTTTTTATATTTGTAGGGTCAACATATGATATGTCTACCTACATCAAAATCATGTGAATCTCTGACTCTGGGTCATCTTCATTTTCTCCACTACTGTTATGTCAAGACCTTAATCTCTAGTTTAGAATTTATCCAATCAAGAGTCTCCAAAGTCCCCTTTTCCTAATAGTTAGTATAATTTACGAACACGTTCTCCAACTCCTGAAAAAGTGGCCAAAGTGTTTAGAAAAAAAATCTCTGCAAGAAGAATTAAGAAAAGTTTAAATTAAAATTACGTTAAGTTTTTATCTTGATAATTGTTTAACTTTAATCTTTTTTGTTATCGCTCTTGTTGTTCTTGTTAAAAAAAAGTTTTCATTATTATTGTTGTTTTTCACGATAACAGATATAAAAATACAAAAAAAAGAAACCATAGATAGACTTAGGTAAACTTTAATTAGTAACATTTTAGAAACTAAGCTTCGTCGTCATCAAATGTCCGTGTCCGTGTCTTGTCCAAGTCGTTAATTGTATATATTTGATAATAGTATACTTAGGTAAAAAAACGTCCAAATGGTGGCTGAATTAAGGGAGATATTTTTGAAAATATTTAAAATTTATTATAATAATTTGTATATATCATTTAATGGAATCACACCGTCGTGCCTTTTAAGTTGATAGAATTTGAATTATTATTCACGGCGTGTATTATAATACACGTTATGAAATTTTAACAAATTATATTTTAATCATTCGTCCTATTTAATTTTTTTTATCAATTTAGTGTATTTTGCAAATATTATCATTTTTTAATTGTTTTCTTTTTTAAGGACAGGTGTGTGTATTTAAATTGGTTTTTTTAAATTGTCTACTGTTTAATTGTGAGAGTGTCGTCAGTGGTGGTGGTTTACGGTTAAAGAACTCAATTGTTAAAATCATTCTATTTCTTCTTTTCAATATAATTTTAGCTCTTTAAGTTTATTTGAATTTCCAAAAAAATCTTACAAAGTTAATATTATTAATAATTCATAGGAATTGTAATTGTTACATGTTGGTATTCAAAAAAATTAATTATTTATAATTATGGTGATAAAATTCTATACGAACAAAAAAAAGTATTACCTTTTATACAGTTTTCCAAAAGGAGCGTTCCAAAATTTTCAAATTGTGTGTCATTAAATTAAATAGTAATAGTTAACTGCTACTAATTATATTAAAATTGAAGAGTCAATCTCAACAATGTGTTGAGATGTTGACTTGCTCTACAATGTAATTGTAAAGATGTTTTTTAAAAAAGTCAAAGAATTGCTCAGGACAATCAAAAAGTCTGTAAACAACTTTCGTTGGTGAAAATTTTCATAAATTTGAAAAAGACATATAATTATGTAAATGTACAAGTAAAACAATTAAATGTAATGTGGTAAAATGACAAAAAATAATAATGTTTCCTATTTCACAAGCACACAAATGAAGACTTTTAATTTTTTGCAATTTTAACTAAAAAATTAACAAATAAAACTAGACAAATATTCCATTGTATTTATACTTTTTAGTATTATTTTCCATTTATATATAAAATAAATATATTTTAGACAACTCTCTCATATCCAATTAGGTCACAATTTGTGACCACCAGGTAAAATCCATTTAAGATTGAACCAAGACATAATTTTATACTAAATTAAAGTTGTGTTGATTAAAATAAAATAATTATGGGTTAAATGTATTAATTATATGATTAAAAAACTAGGACTTTATTCATTTTGAAAAATGTGAGAATATTGACATATCAAAAAAAATGTATCAAATTTTTAGTTGATTTGACTGTTTGAAATTTGATCTACATTTTTATTTTTTACCTTGTTACTAAAATTAAAATGAACCATTTTGTGTCACTGTTAAATAACATTACAATAATTGTGAATGTGATGTGTGTGTTGGTATTTTGTGTGTCAAATTTGCAACAAATAAATCTTAACTGAAAATAATAAATGACCTTGTATTTGTGTGGCTACGTTTGTCTTGTATTCAATTATTGCATTATTGTGTATGCATAGCTTTCAAAATGACACATAAAAGGAAATGAATTAAATGACTTTCATAAGTTGAAGAATTTTAACCACATCATAGTCATAACCACAACAATCGTTTTAAAAAAAACACTTGTCAGTCAAAAAGGCTAGGTAAAATGTGTAACAGTTGCAAAACTGGCATTAGTTCATTTGGAACCGGATAACTGAGAGTTTGTCGTAATAATGACTAGTATAATTAGTAAATTGTGTCTAAATAATCATAAATGGAAGCTTAGAAAGACAAAGACAATTAAAATCAAATTAGTTCTCAATGATGCTGTCATTGAGATTGAATTGGTGTCTTCCCGGTTTCAAACTTCAAATCCTTGATAAGATAATTAAATCCACATTTGAAGGCCTTTAGAGTCTAATGGAGAACATATTGAATTATTGACGATTAGAAAATGTGAGTGGACATGGAACACAGAGTGATCGGAAGATGATGGTAAGAATCATTTGACCTCCCGGTCAATTTCAATACAATAATCATCATTATTTTCTCCTTCATTTATAGAGACACTTTAATCAGGTTTTTTAACTTTTTTAATTACAGTCCTCTAAAAATTCTGATTAGTATATTTACATTTTCATCAAGATGAAATCATCATCATCTGACGAAGAGAATTTGCTGGACGATGCTGAAAGTGAAGCAGTTCGGAAACTTTATGTTATGCGAATTGTTTCAGCTCTTTTCTATGCATTTGCTTCTTTTCTCATTACTGTCGTCAATAAAGTCGTACTTACAAGTTGCAGGTAATTTTGATTGATTGATTAGATACATTTATAGTTGAAAAGAGACATTATATACCACATAGTAAATATTTCATTTTAAATTAAATTGTTTTTGATTATTTAATTTTGACGTGCATAATATGATGTGCGTAAGTAAATTTTTTTGTTTGAAATCATTTTAATGTAATACATTTTTAGGTTTCCATCTTCAACTATTTTGGCCCTAGGACAAATTACAACAACTGTGATCGTTTTATCATTTGCTAAAAAAATTGGGCTTATCACTTATCCAAATTTTGCGAGGGACTCTTTTAGAAAAATATTTCCACTTCCTTTTTTGTACTTGGGCAATGCCGTCACAGGTCTTGGTGGCACAAAAGAACTCTCACTTCCAATGTTTACAGCACTTAGGAGGTACTTATCATGAATTTAATTTTATGAATTTAGTTGTAAAATAATTTATCATCACATTTTGTCCATGTTTCAATTGTTTAGCGTATAAATTATTCATTTTACCAACGAAAGCATTATCTTAATGATTAATTAAACTATGTTTTTATTAATATCATTTTCAGATTTAGTATTCTGATGACGATGATTCTAGAATTTTATGTTCTAGACGTCAGGCCAGGACTAGCTGTCCAAGTGGCTGTCTATACAATGATTGGTGGTGCTCTTCTTGCGTCCACGTAATTGTTTATGACAAATAATTTAGAAATTTTTGGTGTATGTAATGTTTACAGTTCATTAATGTTTATAATTTTTTTTGTTGATAGAAATGATGTGTCATTCAGCATGCCAGGCTATACTCTGGTGATGCTCAATAATATATTTACTGCCTCAAATGGAGTATTTATGAAGAAAAAATTGGACTCAAAAGAGTATGGAAAATATGGGCTCATGTTTTACAATGCCTTATTCATGCTCATACCTTTAGCTGTATTTGCACAACTTAATGGAGACTTTGAGAAGGTATGTGTGCTTAAATGCATGTTGTCATTGTCATATCTCATAGAGATTTGACATTTCCATAATATAGTTATTAAATATTTGAGGGTATATTGACATTGTGATAATTTTAATCAATTAATCTTTTGAAAATTGACAGGCTTACAATTATCAACATTGGGGAAGCGGTTATTTCCTTTTAAATTTTTTGCTCAGTTGCTTCATGGGATTTATATTAAACGCGTCTGTAGTTCAGTGTACATTGTATAACTCCGCTCTTACAACGACCATCATTGGATGCCTCAAAAATATTTCGGTGACATATTTAGGAATGTTTATTGGTGGTGACTACGTGTATCAACTCTACAACTTTATCGGTATAAATGTGAGTGTCGCTGGGTCGCTTTTGTACACGTATGTCACATTTTCCAGTCCCAGTCCAAGGAAATAATTATGATGTCGTACATCTCTTCTCTTCGTGCTTACTTATATTGTACGTGATAAGTACATGATGTATAGAAACCTGTTTGTACATGATGTGGTCAGCCATGTGACACAAAACACTTATTTGTCTTTAATTGTTATTAATTTTATTTGTTTCAATACGATTTTGAAAGTTGTGTGTCGCATTGTATATTATATTCATAAACTATACATACCATGAAGATGCAAATAGAACCCAGGTCAAAAGAGTGGTATTTATTAATGAGAGGGGTATATAATTGTTGTATGTTAAAGCATAATCAGTTTAGGATTGAGAACATTTCAAAAATGATTCAAAGTTTATAAACCTAGACTCTTTTCTACTCTCTTTATGGTATTCAAAAGTATTATTGTTCTGTGTTTGATCAAATGCTTTGTAAGGCCAACAGTTACTAATTTTGGTGCTGTCACATTTCTGTCAATTTAATGCAATCTTTAATTGTGTCAGCTATTATTACTGTCATTCTTGGTAAGCCAAGTCAACTTTATAGCCTATAATTAAGTCAAATCCAAGTTATTGATTTCAATATGCGATAGCTGCCATGCTTTATTATAGGAAATTACTATTATTTATATATATATAAGTTATACGGATTATTAATTGTGTCAGTATTTGGTTGCAATGGATGAGAGAAAGTTAAAATATAGAAAGCAACGTATCACAAAGCGGAAAATGACAACAACAATAATAACTACATGTCATTGTTATAAACTGAAAAATTATTTATTTTCACACTTGTTCATTTCATTAATACCCATTTAATAAAGTGGACCATCTCATATTCATGTCTTTTATGCTCATATTATCCTGCC
>JAQIVZ010001898.1:0-26201 GCA_034700945.1 Arrhopalites spinosus
TTTTGGATTTTTTCTAGTGCCTGTAGTTTAGGCTGTAGGGGGGGGGGGTGCAAAAGGTTATGTGCCACCCTGTATAAAAAATATTATTTGACAATTTTAATTTATTTGTAGTTGTAAAAGAACAAAAAACAAAAACTCAATGACATGCAATATATATTATTAATTATAAATTTTAAATGGTTATCTATTTGTAAAATTCTTCGTAGCGAAATAAAAAATATTTACTATAGTTTTAGAATGAATTTAGTAATTTGAATGTCTCGTTTGTTCTTGTTGTTTTTATTTCGCCTTTATTTTATTTTCATTTTTTCATTCCATTTTCTTTTTTTTTGCTTACACCAAAAACCAACACAAAAAAATCCTCTCTCATGATCCCCTTCCTCCTCTTCAAGTCGAGAAAAAAGAAACAAAATATTCAAGTTGTCAAAATGCTCTTGTTTTTTTTGAAACTGGTAGAAGCTCAAGTTGCATATTTATTAATGTGCTTCACACAATTTATAGAGACGAATTTTAGTCTAAAATAATTATACATTAGGTAGCTTATAAAATATAACTAGGACGTTAGTATTTAAAAGACTACATAATAGATATAATTTAGATAGATAATTATGACGCAAGAAAAAATTAAATTTTTTACATGAAGAAAACAAAATGGTGCTCATATTTGATATGGAAGGCTCAAACAACGTGCCAAATTGAACAAAAATTCGTTTTTCATTTTGTTGCCTTTTTTTCGACTTGATTGTTAACGCATAGTCCATAGTCCCCCCCCCCATTGAGATTATTAGAGGAATTTTTGTAATGCAAGTATAAGCTTTCATATTATAAATAAAACTAAAAATAACTTACTTAAGTTAGTAGGAGTCTTCATTATTAAAAAAAAATAAGGAAAAAGGAAGAATAATTCCTTGATTATGAAAAACCTTCCCGTTGGAACGTAGCTATTTCGGCCATGCATATAAATTTTACTTTACCTTACGTCTAGACGTAATTTAGAGAAAAACTAATAGAGACAATGTTCTAATATACATAAAATCAATATACAAGATTATGCTGTAGCTTGTAAATAATTTTTAAAAAAAACTTTCACTGTAAGTTAATAACTCTTCCTATAGTCCTATCCCTTCACTCTTGACTCTTCTATGATTTGAATTTATTTTGAAGACATTTTTCTGGTCTATGAATTTAAATCACGTTGTATTTATAGAAAATGAAGATATTACAGACACTTTAAATACTAATAATTGTAGTATAGGAGAGAAGAGTTTCAGAATTTCAAATCAAAATACAAAATATTTTTAATCTTTGAATTTCTCTCTCTCTCTCTCTCTCTCTCTGTAATTCTCTATCGCTCATTACTGTATAATAGAGACAGTCTACGTACTACAAATGAAATTTTTATAAATGAAATAGTTAAAGTCTCTGTTTAGAGTGGTAGTATGAAAGGATTATTCTATGCCTTGAAAAGAAAAAAGAATATACAAAAAATTAACACAGAAATTAAGGATTAAGATGATGTCAAAAATAGCTTAAATTAATATTAGGTAATGTTGGACTAGTAAAATTATATTTATGTTTTACATAATTTAGTAAAATAAGCTCAGTTTGTATGATCTAAGATTTACATGGCATACATGGCCTTTCATCCTTCCATGTACGTTTGATTCATAAGAAAGAAAAATTTACGAGTAATAATTATTAGTCATAGTGCCTGAATATTAATAGTGAAAGTAGCAAATAATGTCATGCCATAGACTAATTTAAAAATAGATTCTTCTTAGGAAAATCTTGACAGCATCTTGACAGTTTTTTCAGGACTAATAAACCTTACATGGATAATTAGTCATTTATTTTATTTTTTGAAATAAAATTAGATTGGCCACACACAAAACTTTGTCTGTCCTCAAAAACCCCCTCAAATACCAAAAAGAGTGCTAAATATAATACTTGTAATTACATTAAATGAACATTAGGGCTGCTGAAATTATTTAATGACAGGTAAAACAAAAATTTGATTTTTATCAAAGAAAAATCAAATTAAATTTTAATATATAAAATGTGTCACGTACTACATTTACTAGCCATGTGTAGAATTAAAATGTATTATACGTACTAATCAAGTGATATTATATAAAACTAAAATTGTATTCGAGCAATAACAAAAAATAAATAAAAGGAAAACAAAGCAACTAATTAATTTAAGACTAAAAAAAATTTATAAATAATTAATTATTAAGACTAAAACTAAACTAAACGGGAATACAATTCATGTATTATATGATGGCGTATAATTCGTACTATACTTGTAGATATTTAAAGAGATTTTTGTCATAGTCATAAATATATGATTACAATTTTACTCTGACTGTCTTTAATTAAAGTCAGTCGCTTTCATTTTATTTGCTGTCAACTAAAGAGCAACAACTTCAGGGGGGTAGGACTATATAAAATATATTTACAGTTATATTTATGTAAATTTTTTCGGGTTTCCCTTTTAATTCTTGTATTTGTATACGGGTATGCCTAATCTCATAAATTAACAAAAAAAAAAAGCATGTTTTACTTGCCCGATATGTCATATCTTTTTAAACCATAATTAATTCTATAAAAAAATATTATAGGATCAATTATTTGAGTCAGCAAGTCAATTTTAGACTGGAATCTCAAGATTCCGTAGAACATACGTAAGGTTAAAGTACGTGTAAAAAAGAAATGGAAAAGGAGTTGCATGTGGGAATAATATTTAGATAAATATAAAATAGAAAATGCATTATAGGTACTATACACATAAGAGTTGATTGTATAGGAAATGTGTGATGATGATGTAATAATTATACACAATATTTAAATAAGAATGGAATAATATATATAAAATAATGTGTGTGTATAATTTCTCAGGCTAAATATAACGTTTTTATGCGTAGACGTACGTCAAAGAAAAAAAAGTTGAAGAAAATAAAATATCCTTTTAAAATATAAATTTTAAGTCCAAAAAATAAATAATATTAAAGAGACAAAAAAAACAACCTGCGGGTTCGTAAAAATAAGATATTGTACATAAATATGATATAACTCTTGTGTGTAGAATGTGTAAATGTCAAATTCAAAAAAAAATAAATCTAAAGTCAAACGTTATTAAAATATTACAGTCATCCCTTTTGGTTTTGGTCTCCATTTATTTTTTTCTTCTTCATCATGATGACGCATCTTGAAGACTTTCACGGACTTAACTCGACTGTCGTGAGTAAAGTCCATAAAACGAAAATAATCTTCAGTGTCTTTGCCAGTATTTTCAGTAAACCGAAGCATGCCATTCACATAAAATGAAGAACCTTTAATCCTTTTGGAATTAATGAAAAAAATCAAATTCTAACTGTGAATGAATTTCTGTAACAAATTATTATTCTCAATTTTACCTTTACCTCTATAATCTTCATAAATAAAAACTCATCATAATCAATTTTTAGGAAGCGGAGCTTTCCTTATGTATTCTTTCTGTCTGTCCGTGTGTCATGCTTACGAGTGTGTTGCCAAGGAGCATTAAATTCATTTAATGAATAACCAAAATTGACAACAATGTTTTTCCCCATTACAGAACTCATACAGGTATTAATTAAATTAGATTAATTATATTTAATAATAATTTGTCTAAATTGGAATTAATTACTGAATCTATGCTCCGCTTCCTGTTTCCTACATTGCTGTAAGAGCCTTGTTAATTTTAATTTTTTAAGACGTGAATTGACTGTATGGCAATGTGTATTTGATATTGCACACACAGTCAATTCATGGTCTCGTACTAAAGCTAACGTTAATTTGCCGGATTTAATTTTTTCATCGGCATGATTTTCTCTAGAGTTCGAGTCCACTGTTAGCCAAGAACACGAGGTATAAGCGTGATTCCATGTCCCTGTTCCATAAACTGAGAGAGGAAGAGAGAGAGAGAGAGAGAGAGAGGAAGTTGAACTGCTGAATTTCGGGGGAAACTTTGTCCCGAGGAGCTTGCGCACCGCTCATTGGACTTTAACCCCGAGAATATTCTCTCTGGTCTCTCTCTCTCTCTTTAGTTGGAAAAGAGTAGAGAGAAAAGAAGAAGAGCTAAAAATTTAAAGGGGAGCCAAATAAACGAGTTACATTTTATACAAGAACCCTTTCAGTTTCAACATAGAACTCGGCATTTGAGGTTACAAGAGAACTTCAATGCCCATATTTTCGCTTTCAGTCTTCCTTCAAATTTAATTAAACTTCCTTATTTATTTCCTTCTCTCTTAATTTCCTTAGTTATTTAAGTATAACTACTGTTTTAATTTTTACTCTCTCTAAGTTTGATATTTGTTCAGTCGTCAAAATCATGTCTATCGTGGGTGCTTCGTGTAGTGCTGCCCTTACCAAAGGCACTTTTAATACTTGTCGTATAATCTCAGCCATTGCTAATTATTCTTCTACCCCGAATCGGCTTGAATATAGTCATGACTCGTCATCAAGAGAAAGAAACCGGACTGTCACTTCTTACTACAATCAAAGTGCCATTGACATTGCAGCAGCCAAGGTAAATAATAAACAGTAAATATTATTACATTTAAATTCCTTCACTAATATTTATCTCAAACGCCTTGTCATGTCAAACCCATTTTTATCTCTACCGGCTGATTAGAATAGTAGGCATGTCATTTCATAGATTTTCTTCAATTGAGGACAACACAAAATTGACATGACACGCTCCTGTGTGTCTGTCCCTAAAATAAGAGTTGAGGACACCTGAATTTAGTTGAGACTTTATTTTTGTAATGGCATTGAACAAAAAATGAGTTTAATTTCACTTTCTATCAAAGTATACGTCTGAGGGTGCGTACATATGCGTCTGTTACTACCCGCTTTTCCCCGTGTCCGTGAGTTTATGAACCAGGCGCCCTACTTTTTCGAATTATTGATCCGTTCTCTCAGCCTATACCACAGCTGAGGTCCCCCTTTCACGTGCAAACCATGTGCCCTGTATTTTTCCATTCCTTTGAACTCACAAAGGATAGGGATAGGGACTGAGCACTAAGCTATGGTATACTATGTACAATTCTAACGATAAGTATGCTATGTCTCTCCTCTTTGTTGAACTCAAAATCTTTGACAAAGAGTGACTCAACGGACATGTCGGGACATTTGAGTCACCTCATTTGTAGATTTTAGTCTCATCGGAAGTATCTTCCTTATTTACAGATAGACAGTAAAACTCGTGCATGTTTTTCTTGGAGGAACAGAATACTGTTTTTTTTAATTAATTAAATTTACAATTGCGTTTAATTTTTTTTTAATTTAATGAGCCACAGAATAATTTATTATAAAGCATGCAATCTGACCCTGAATATTTGTTGCAGTTTATTCCCCATATATTACTTTTGAATTTAATGCAACAAGATGAACAATTTAACTAACTAGAAAATATTTCCGTAATTTTTCCTCTCCACCTTTTTCCCTCGTGTAAATCAGCATGAGAGAGAATGAACAATAATGATTGTATTTTTAAGATTGAAGCATATAGACTAAAGTTCAAATGAAAAAATTGAGCATGTTTTTTTTCAATGTACAGACTCGGTCGTTAAACAGTAAAGTATCAGTTGACGGTATAGCCATCAATTCTGTAGGAATGAAATAATTGCCTTTATGTAATCCCACGTTCATGCTCTGGCATGGACTTTACTATTTTTCAATTTGATACACATTACAGATATACCACATAATGTTTTTATTGCCTGTACACATATTTATGAATATGATTCTACTCCTCTACATATTCCAATGAATGTTGACTGTGGAATCTTAGTAGTAGAATAAATGCTCCCAGAATACCCGCGCCTCAATACGCAATGATCAGCCAATGCTCACTACTCACACTCTTATAAGATATGCAACAGGAACAGGATTGACCTTGACCAACATTATTTTGGGATCATACTCTTCCTATCATTTTTACTAAACGACACGAGCTGCTCTAACATAGTTATAGCCTCGTGTTGGAAAGTGGGGAAGCGTGCACTATGACTTTATCATCTGCCCAATTTTCTTGGGCTATTAACTATTTCTATTTATCCTAGGTATGCTGTGAAAAAATACATACAAAAATATATTGTACAAGTTTAGAAAAATGGGAACCTAATGACAGAGTAGGGAAAACAATAAATTTGTATTGATTTGAGTCTATGTCTGCTCAACTATATTTAATTACAATTTATGTACAATAAAAATGAACTTATAATAAAAATTGAAATAATTAAATTTTTTTATTGAATATTACAGCCTTCAGTTCGGCTTACACCAGCTACCATCATGTACTCGGGGAAGAGTAGTGACAGCAGACATGTTTTGGTACAATCTCTTAATTATTCAGAATCATTATTTTTATATCAACATTTTATGAACTTTAATTGCGACTTAAAAAGAAATTAAGATGTCGATGCTATAACGTTTTTGTACTGTATTATTTTCACAGAAAAGTGCACAGTATTTGCAAAAAGAGTTACCGGTGAGAATCGCTCATCGCATCCTTGGATTCCGAACTTTACCCTTCATAGTGGGTAAGTAATAGCTGTACATTATGTACATAATAAAAAAATATATTCATGTCAAATCATCATTTATAAAACTTTGAAACTAATAATAATATACAAAATAATTTTTGAATTACAGGATGCAATCCAACTATTTTATCTGTGGTAAGTTTTCACACGTGTAAATAATAATTGTATTGAAAATGTTTTTGTTAAGAATTCAAAACATAGGTAATTAACCTTTGAACTCTAAGCTTTTACAATACATTGAATAGGTACAAAGGGCTCCAATTAGTCTTGTAGATTTATTAATGACAAGAAAATTAATATGGAAGCTCTACTCTGTATCTGTATACTCCTTGTGAAAGAAACTAAAAGAGTAGGCTGAAAAGATGAGAGAGTCTTTTCTGGAATTAATCCAAAGGTTCAGAGTCTAAGTTATGCAATGAAATAGGAATCAAAAAATAAACACTGAGAATTTAACTCAAGTCAGTCTATGACGTTTAGTCTTTTACAAGTTCACATGCAGTCAAAATACTCGAGGGCTTGCATAATGTACAAAGTCCAAAGTCCATCACGCGTCTACATCCTGCACATGTAAATTTTAACATTATTTTTCGTACATACCAAAAAATGAAACCTCAAGTAAAAGTCTTTTTTTTATTTTTAATGTTGTGGGGGATTTCAAGTAAAATGAAGCCAATAGATTTCAACCACAAAAAATTATATAAACTTTTTTTTAGTTTCATGGAACTCATGTCTACAACGTAGTTCTTTTTTCTCTGGACATGTATCTCCCTCATAAATGTTTAAAAAGTACAAAGTCAGACTGTCTTTCAGTCTTGACAAAAAAAGTCATTCAAGCCATTAGTAAATATTTAGAATATGCTCTCATTTCATTTTTTGATGACGTACGAACATTTCGTTGATGGAATTGTTGTATGGAAATAGGATCTCTCAATTTTTGCTTATCATGAGAATATTT
The DNA here is from genome assembly GCA_034700945.1 of Arrhopalites spinosus. NCBI lineage: Eukaryota > Metazoa > Arthropoda > Collembola > Symphypleona > Arrhopalitidae > Arrhopalites > Arrhopalites spinosus. Next base: position 7,525 of record JAQIVZ010001898.1, read on the forward strand.
GCACGTAAATAAAAAGTAGATTTCTATGATGAATGATGAGTCAAAATTCTTGACTGAGGATATGCATAATTAATTTTGACATTATTTTTTGTATATTGTAGCATGAGATGTACATACGAGCATTCCATCTTCTCAATGATTTACCCTTAATTCAAGACATGAAAGAGGAAGAACAATTTAGTCAGCTTTTGGAGAATCTCTTGGATGATTTTATGGATGTTGTCACACAGCTTGCAGAAGGATTTAAAGCTTCACAGAAACATATTAAGGTAATTGAAATGAATATTAAGGTAAAATTTTTAAATTTAAACCGTACAATTACCATTCATATGAAACCATTTAATTTTATCAACACATGAAAATTATTGAAATTGTGTAATTTAATAATTCCCCTTCAGAATGATGATCTTGTACGGAATTTCCTGGACAGAACACTAACCTCTCGTCTTGGACTTCGAATGTTGGCTACTCATCATCTAGCTCTTGGCAGTGACAAAGTAAGTCTAAGCTTAGATAAATCTCTGATTTTTATGGAATTTGAATAAATTTCATGAATGAATTATTCTACAAATCAATGAGTGAAATGTGAACAAGAATTCTGAGAAAATGTACTGAAAATGTACACACAGATACATAAATTAATTTAATTCAAATTGCAAATAGTTGGTTTACTATGTTATTTACAAAGGAGGTCATTGTACCCAATAATTTTTGCACGAATAAGGCAATCCACTGTACATACTACAGATTGTTATCAAAACATTCGACATGCCTTTCCTCTTTAATTTTTGCATGTCATAAAAATAAATAAGTGAATGCAAAAAAAGCATATTTCAGTTTTATATCTTGATGAAATTTTTATAACGTTGCAATTTCTCAAAATTCTAAGATTCTACCATTACATTCTCAATACAAAGCATGTCCTTTAATTAAATGAAATATGTACTAATTAGAATATATTTGCTAATTTCAGTCAAGTCACGTGGGGATCATAAACATCTCGATGCATTTAAAGGATGTGATAGAAAAATGGGCTGATTTTGTGACAAGACTGGCACAAAATAAATATGGAAAAGCTCCAAGAATCAAATTGTCTGGTCATATCAATGCTACTTTCCCCTACATTCAGCTTCCATTGGACTACATTCTACCTGAGGTTATTTTCAATTATTTCTCTGCAATTATTTCTGAATATGCTCATTTCAAAGTATGAACAAATTTTTACTCAATTTTTTTTTCTTTAGATACTGAAAAATGCTGTCCGAGCCACTGTTGAAACGCACAGTGATCTTAGTGAAGGTTCCCTTCCGCCAATTCAGATTACAATAGCTAACAATGACGTCGATTTTATCGTGAGGTCAGTGCACAAAACTTTCTCCAACTTTATATGAAAACTATAATAGCAGAGTAATCATAATTTAAATATCGTTTTTGAACAGAATCTCTGACCGTGGTGGTGGCATTCATCATAACCTCCTACCAAAAATTATGCAATATAACTTTAGTACTGCTGATTTATCAACTGAAAAAAGATTACAATCAGATTTATTTGGAAGTATGGTGGACGAGGCTAATAGAACAACTTCAGGGCCAATGCATGGCTACGGATTTGGTAAATTTTTTTAACTTCGTATTTTTTTACCAGTATTCACAGAACTAATACAATTATTCACATGACCTGATTTAATTGAAATTTCATATAAAATTCATTCCCAACAGGATTACCAACATCGCGTGCCTATGCCGAATACTTAGGAGGAAGTCTTCAAATTCAAAGTTTGCAAGGAATTGGAACGGATGTCTATCTTCGACTTCGTCACATTGATTCGAAATCGGAATCCTTCAGAATATAAATAGAATTGAAACCACCATTACATTTATATAAAAATGTGCAATAGGTTATATTTGTCTTGTTTCTTTTTTGATATCATCCCACATAAATTCTACATGAATTTAATTGAACCATTTATTAAAAAAATGAAGTTCAAGTCTAAATTCAAAAACAGAACTAGTTTTTGTCGAAAATTTTTTAGTCAAAGTGTTTACATACACAAATATACGGGCTATGTTATATATTTAAATTTAGCTTTTCATTTAAAAATCAGTTTTTCTACAGTTAGTCCTATACAAGTCAAATTAAAAATTTCTTGACTATCTACTTATTTCTAGTCCCTTGCAAAGAGACTAGAAAAAATCTCCACTTTTACTTTGTTAGATGGTCAAGGAGAATTTTTATAGGCTAAATAAGCGAAACATTGTTAAGAGTATTAATTTATGTTTGTATTATATGAAATTGTTTGACTGAGCTATATATCTATGTTATATAGTTGCTTAAAAATGGAACACAATTTACTACCCATGTTGCTTTCGACTCCCCCCCCCCATTCCCTTCTCACAAATTTCTTTTTTAAAAAGAAAAGCTCTGTCAAGTTTAAAGATGGTCACAAAACCCGACAAAAGGAGGATGATTACAATGAAATGAAGTCAAAATGAAGTCTTTTTTTCCAATAAAGCTAAACCTTATTCAGGTTTTTTTTAAATTATCAAGAGTGTCGGAAGCAGCATGTTAGTGACTATTGAAAACAATACTTATTGTTTATACAACGTATTAGTTTAATAAGTATAATTAATTTCTCTCGTCGTATTTATACACAAAGTAAAGGAGTACAATTAACAATTTGTATATAAATCCTTACAAAGTATTTACTAAAATGTCAAGTATTATATACATTACATAGGTACTTAATTAATAATTAAATATTTAATAATTTACGTTGGTCATAGGAAATTAATAACCATACATTGAAGAAGAAGAAACAGAACTGATACGCTTTTAATAAATAATACATGTTGTTGTTGTTTATTTTATAATAAATCCTTCACGGACACGGACTTGTTTTTACGTCCAAAATAATCATTTGTATTTTTAATGTATAAAAATCAAGATTTTCAGTTTTCTCCTAATTATGTACTCTCAACTCGTGTCACTCGAGTTGACCCAATGATACAGATTATATATGGGAACAAATGTTACGTTACATTAAATAAAAAAAACTAATGAAAAATTAATTAGTGTATTATTTAGTCTATCTTTGACATATTTAATGAAAATTTACTTATTATTTATTCATTTTACAAAACCAAAAATTGTTCTAAATTGATTCCTAGAATTATGACAGCAAAATTTCAACTTTGCTGACTTTTTTGTGGAAGTACTTTACTAATGTACTATAATGCTGTTGGGTACAAATTATCATGTAAATTCGTTTATTTGTGTAATGGCACTTGAATTATCAACAGTTAAATACAGTCTCGTCATGAAGACATGCCGATGCATACATTGACAAGCTTCAAGTGACTCTAATACTTTTCAACTTGTTCAAATAAAGTTGTCAGAAAGCAGGAGGAGAATCAACAACTTACTAATTTTGAGTAACTCTAAATTGGATGTATGTAAACATTGTAAAATATGAAAAATGTATAAAGTTTAATTATACACCAAACACTCAACATATACATATATTTAGGAATTCCAACTTTACATAACACAAACACATGTCCTGGAAGACGTGAGGAAGTGAATATATATTTTTAATCTCTGACAAATCTTTACTGACAATAATGTCCTATCGATGATGTTTCTGGGTCAAACTTTACAAAAAAAAAATTTACTGTCTGCCCTTGTACCTACAATGTAGCATGAAAGAGTTGATAAATTGAACTTGAGATTTGTTCTTTGAGTTATGAATACAGAGAAGGGAATCCTACATGGAATCTAATATTTTCAACAAAAGCGGTTATGATATGAGACAGGGCTTGCAAAAATTAATTTAGTATTCAATGTCGTAGAGACATGCTTAAAAATTAACTTTATATGTAATTCCTCATCGCCCCACAACATTTTTAATGTCTAGTCTATTAGTATTGTACATAGTTGTATGGCGAGGGCGTCAAAAAAATATTTAGTAAATATATACAAACTTCATATTCAATTATTGTATATAAAATATCAACACAAATACCTGGAATTTAACATGTACTGACAAAGGTGTCTTTTCCAAGTCCATACTTTATACACAAAAAAATGTGTTTACTGCTTGTGAAAGATGCTCACATGAGAGATGCAGTCCTAGCTTTGTCTATGATTTCCTGTAAGTAGTCTGATGATTCACTTAATTTCGCCTAAATCATAGGTACAGGTACAATGGGAATTCCATTATGGGATTCTTGGAATTCATGATTCAACGAAAACAATAATATATTATTGTTACTATTTTATATAATTACAAAATACATAATTGTCATTCGATGAATGGAGACTAGATATGAAATCGCACACACAATTCATCACAAAATAAGAAAATTCTCAGTAGGGAAAAATAATCCCAAAATTTAAATAAATTGAAATAACTGAGTTCCAATTAATCGGTGAAAACATTGCAATTAAAAACTAGTATTATTTTTCACAACTGAGAATCTTCCGAGAACCAGACATGACAACATCAAGCGTCAAGGTTGCACGTGTAATTTTATTGGTATTCCAGACGTCTTTCTAATACATTTACCCTTTACCTGTATATTATTTGTCTAGTTCTGGGGAATATGATAATCAAACAAGTTCCCTCAGATCTGAGCTCCCTTTTTTATACGTCTAAAACAATGTAAAACATACTACAGGTAAAAAAGAACTTTATAATACTGAGGTGGGTTTAAATCACTGTTTAACTGTTAAGATTGTACATACATATTACTTGTCGCTATCGTCTTTGTATAAAACTACGCGTAACTTGGTACATATTGAGCTACTAAGTACTAACTTAATTTATATATAAAATGTCACGGTATATATTTAATTGTGGTGTAGAAAATTAGACTAATTTTTGCAAAGATGCAAAAATATATGTACTCATTTTTACTGGAGGACGAGCCTATCGTCTAAAATTGTAAGTAATAAAAAAAATGATTTAGTGTAATACACTTTACACGACTATTAAATTGTAATTAGTATTTGTACATGAAATGAAACAAGAGTTACCTATTTAAAAGCAAATAATTCTTAGCTCTATAAGACTAATAGTTGCTGGTACCACTTGAAGTCATTTATATAGCGGAAATATTAACACAAATGACAAGTACCTGTACTGTGGTAAAAATTTAAGAATATGTAGCGAGTCAAATGAATGTGAATAAAATTCTAAAAAAAATATTGATGAAATTTCCAAAATTTCGATTCTATTTCATTATACCTTTCTTTCATAAAATGCATACACGAGTCAATAAAAATTCAATTACTCCATTTTTCATATGAATGAATAGACAGGATGGATGACTGTCTTTACTCGTTGATTGTTTTCAGACAAACATTTTTAAAAAGTCTTATTTTTCAACATAAGTCACGTTACGCAAGGTCAACAGTTAAACAGGAATAAATATTTGTCAGTCATCATTTATTACGGGCTTCCGTATATATTGAATTTCCTGTACCCTATAATCAACCCATTCAGCAACACATCAGGATAGACCGCCTACACGTAATCTATCAGTATTCCCACCTGTTTGTGTGCACATGTCAATATCCTCAGATGAAAAGCAATGACTCAATCATTTTTATTTGTACGATTTATCTTTTTAAAATTATTTCCAACACTTGGCATAATAATTATTGTCCTACTCATCATTAAAATAATGAGATATAGATAAATTTGTTTGAAATTTACAAAAAAAAATAAATGACGGTTGTCATCCTCAATAAAATCAAATACTTGTCTTTATGTTACAAGTATGACGTACAAAATTGAGGGAAAATGAGGTAGACCATATTTCAACTGTACTTATACACATACAGATATAATATAAATATTATGCCTATGTTTATATTCAATTGAAATGATAGTGAAAGCATATAATTACAATTGCTTCCTTCTAACCATCTCTTCAACCAGAGGTAAACTCATTAGAGAAGCGTAATCAACAAGAGAAAAAAAAGTAACACACAACAGTGAATAATGTGTAGACTACCCAGTTTTTTTTTGCAAATTGAATAAACCTTCTTCCCTATTGGACAATTTTGTGAATCATTAAGTAGAATTTAGTAGTGTGTGTGTACTTACTCCAGTTATTAACAATTCTGCTCCCGTAGTGCCTGTAAATTGTTTTCTCCCCAGTGTGAACTTGAGACTCTAGACACCCCAAAATTAATTAGACTCACTAAAATTAATTGTACAGAGAATAAATAGACTCTACCACTTGTACTTTCTAGACAGTGAGGGGGACCTTGTGAATACTGACTGACAAGAAAGTTCTCCCTTCCTAATTACTTATGCAGAGAGCCTCAAATTAAGGTCATTTATTGGGAATAATAAGGAGGGGAAAAAAAACTTTTTTAGTTTTTTTTTCTACTAATGTATGTACATTTTCTTCATCCGTAGTTTGCTTACAGAATTAACTACTGATAGTACCTCCCTACTTTCCCTATAAAATAATGTCAACAGAATAAAAATCTTCTCATAAAATTGACACAATTGAAACAGATAAAATTTATTCGTTCCCAGTTTGAATTTCTAACAGACACTTTTCAGATTCAAGTAGCAAATTCATGATCTGGAATAAATATAGTCGTCCTGTATAAACTATTGAAATTTATAGTATGCCTACTAGTAGATTTATAAAATTTCATTGATTAATTTATCAGATCTCAAATAGTTCACTCATGATTAGTGAATTTTAATCATCCTCTTTGGTTCTATTTCATTGAATAGTAAAAAAAAGAGTTGATCCCTTTGCCAACCATTCACTTTGACATGTTTTCTCAGTATTGCACAATAATGTACAGAATTTGAAGGAAAGCTCTCAAACATCAATGACTCATTACCTGCAACTCCTCTTAAAAGTCCTATATCTTATCTTTGTCATCTTCTTAAATGAAGCCCCCCATGAAATTGTACATTGTAAAAAGGAAATGAATAATGTCAACTTTTAGAGGATTTGAGAGATTTTCATCAAATGAAAATCTTTGATACGGGAAAATTTCTCCCTCGTATGAGTCCTGTCGTGGACTACATTTTACTTCTATTATGCAATATACCTATTTATTATACATATCCTACAGATAGTACTTAGTAAGTACTACTTTATAGATAGTATAAAGGGATGTTGTCCTTTCTAATAAAAAGTTTCATGAGTCCATATATATAAATATATTCTTCAAACCTGGTTGTCTTGATAATCTCTCAACTAGATAGAAACCTCTTGTCTGCCTATTTCTAATGTACAGATAATTACATTGAAAAAGTTGATGTTTCAACTTGTGCCATTGTAGTTTAGATGTAATTTTTGCGAGGCAATGAGCCGAAAGACGAATTACAGACTGAGGAAAATACATTAAGAAAATTATAATACCTCCTGTGCCCTGTTTAGGGGGTTTCCCGTCCTAGCTTTTTTGAGGTGAGTATATAGTTGGAAAGTAGGTACTAAGGTCACGAAAAGAAGAGTCGCAACACACTCTTTCTATCTATCTCTCATCTTTCCATGGTTATGGTGTCTTCGTAATGATAAAAAAAATATAACTCCCTCACTCTCTCTCTCTATCCCTCCCTATCAGTCTAATATGTCGATATGGAGGAAAATGGCTTGGACAAACAACAAAAAATGGATTAAATCACTTCTGCGCACATTAAATAACATCTTAAATTAAGATGCGGTTTTCTAAGGAACAATCCTGTGAAAAGCTTTTCAGTTCTTCACCGACACCGACACCGAACCACAAAACACACTCCACAGATTGTGTCTGTGACTCGGTCTACCATTAGAGCTCCCTTGTATTTATTCTACATGTAACAACGTAGAAAGCTAGTCATTGAGGCAATATGCTCTGGAGTAATACATTTAATTACAATTTATTTTGTTGAAACTTTAGGAAAACTATTTCTTCGTGTCAACTTATCTACTTGTACCTGCATTTGTACCTGAGTGAAAGTCAAATAGTCTGGACCCTAAAAAGAGAAAAAAAAATACCTGAAACATTATTGCAACTGTGACCTGAACGATAAAAAAAAATTCAACTGTAATTTATACAAAAAAAAAATATTTTGAAAAGATTCTTAGAATTGGATTACATTTATCTTTAAAAACGTACCTCTTTAATTGGCTTAAGTGCTCCAAAATTTAAAGAATATTTGTATGCTAAACCTGAAGGATTAGGAAAGACAATGTTAATGTGCTATGAGTATTAAAGCTAAGCCAGAACCTTAATCTACACGCAAGGGTGAAAGTCAGACAACTTAATATTTGAAAGAAAAAAAAGAGCTCAACAGTGTCACCAAATCAACTTGTAGTCTTTGTTCCTTTCACCAAAAATTCACAATGGAAGACGTGTTGGCATCACCGGCTAATGACTTGAATTGGATTGACTTCTCTGTCATAGGCCTGTACTTTGCCTTCGTTCTTGGAGTCGGACTTTATGTAAGTTTAATACACTTTTTTATTTTAACTATTTCATAATTTAACTGACTAATATTTGACATTGTCAAAAGTATTCGTTAGCATGAAAATATTTTACCAATGTAGTATGCATCTCATTTGTACTTGTGTACAATGTCCCTTTAAAAATTGAACAAATTTTAGGTATGAAAATATCTAGTTAATACATGCCCTGATAGTTTCGAATGGAATTAATTTAATATGCTACCATACCTATACTTAAACTGCACTATTCCAAGAAAAATTGCCTTGCATCTTGATTCTCTTGAATCAAGAGTCTTGATCTCTGATTCTTAGGAAATTACCTCATATGGGTACCTCATATTCCCAATAATAAATAATGCCGTGGGGTGGTACAATAGTCCATGCAAGTTTCCAGAATACAAAAGCAAACCGTCAAGGGCATGCAATTACAAATTAATAACAATGTTCCTTGTAAAAACTGCAATAATTTTATATACATGTAATATGCACAGTTGTAGTAAAAAAGGCCCAACCTTGTTTCGCTGCATTTTTTACAACTGTCATTAGTTTAATCCGTATTGCACTGACGTAACACTATAAAAAATATTCCTAGAATCTTGACCTTGTATCTAATTGTTGACCTGTAAAAGAAAATATTGACATAAGTTGTGATCACTGACTGATCGACCACAACATCAGCTTGAATCTTGCATATTATTATTTCTAGAGCTACATATTTAACTTACAGAATGTAATCTTGACATTTTGAAGATATTATGAAACAAAAAAAATCATAAGATTTTTTAATCTAGCATTGTTAATTTTTTGCCAAAATTACAGCCTTTGGGGTTGTCTAGTGTTGAATGATACACAGCATTGAGCATCAAATTGGTTAGAAATAATTCCAGTTTTTATTGAAGGCAGTTTAAGATTCTAATTTCTTTTCCTGGAACTATACTACAGCTCCATTAATTCAATTAACTAGTTAATTCTCACTACCAATGCATGTACATGTGTCATATGTATAAATTTGTACCATCTCATCTCTTTTTATAAAACTGCAGAATTTGAGTAAGATTACTTTATTCCTGCCTTTTAGTAACTAAATATCAAGTAATTGTAGAGCTGCAGTGGAAAAATAAACAGTAGTAATTGAATTGGCTAGACAGTAAATTCACGACCATAAAAGTGACTTGTCACCGACAGGCTTTACTCTTGTACAGATGTGGACTAAAAATGTAGATATGAAGCAGACCAGGAATTCCTTGAGTCGTAACATATCCCATGTATAAAGTTTTGAGCATCTCAATTTGCAATTTGACAATGAAGTAATACATGAGGCATATTACAAGGTGCTCTAACGATTTAGACTAACACGAGAGATTGTCAGTTCTAGAATTTCTTTTCAACATTACTTTCCTAGTTTGGGTGACACTTGACAGGTATGAATTTTTCTAATATCCTTCAGAATGAATTGGCTCGTGTGTATCAACCGTGTCGAACAAGTCACGTTCAGTTATCTACACATGAATTAATACCAAAATAGAAAACTATCGTCAATTCTTTTCCGTACTAAAAATAAGTAGAAAATGCAATGCCATGTAAATAAAAGACGACAAATCGTCATATAAGTACATGTTAAACTTGACCTTGTCTCGTGCACTAATGTTCCATAAAAGAGAAACTGAGTGGCAAAAAATTCAAAAGAATTTTGACGTATTAATGAGATGAAAAGTGATTTAAAATCTTACATAAAGCCCCTTGGTGTAGGTTTCATTAAAATGTCAATGTATTTACTTAGTGAAACACAAGGAGCAAAAAGAAGAAAGTTTGTGGTTGGTGATAACGTACATAAAGCATCAGAGTGCTCTATTACAAAAAGCTTTCTCATCCCTATTTTCAAGATTCTTGCTTTTAAGTATGCACTTCAATTTCTATTTTATGGCCTTTATTGACTCAATGGGCAGACAAATTTTTAGACAAAAATCCATCCCGAAATCAGTGTAACAGAATCGTGCCATCTTAAGGATCGTTAAATATTGAAACATGGTTGGTACATGTACATTGGTTGCAAGGTTGAGTCATGTCATTTGTCAGTGGGCATATGAATTTGTGAAAGTATAAAGTGAGGTATTTTTACGAGATTTAAGGATTCATCATACATAAAATGTCAGGGTCAATGGAAATGACTACTTTGACGGAAAGCATTGAAATTTAAAACTGCATGTAAATAATAGTGCCTTGATCCTATCGATCTGAAAAGCATCTCTAGCTCTAAACTAACTTGGCCTATATTCTGGCGGAATGTAAAGAAAAATTGGTTCTACAAATTGACACATAGTCAAAATGTAATCGTTTATTGATTCATCTATGTTAATTCATTTCTATTCAAAATTGAGGAAATTACCAACCTATGTAATATTTCCCTAAACCTAAAAGTTTTAAGTTTATAATAAACTCTCACTAAAACAGTACATTATTTGTAAGAAAATAAAATAAAATTTAAAAGACTATTTAACAAAAAGAATTGGTTGCATTCACAATGAAAGATGTCAAAAATGGTCACATGCTTTACTAAAATATTATTTTGCAGTCCTCCTACAGAAGTAAACGAGCAAGTGTACAAGGCTATTTCTTAGCTTCCCGTAGTATGGGCTGGCTACCTGTCGGAGCGAGTCTATTTGCTTCAAATATTGGAAGTGGACATTTCATAGGTCTGAAAAATTTGACATATGAAATACACAATATAATTAGTCAACATTATTTGATTAGTCAATCAGTCAATATTCCAATAATATTCATTTTTAGGTCTCGCTGGAAGTGGTGCAGCATCAGGCACATACTTTTCTATTTTTCTGTTTTACATATTTTGGTAAATCTGAATTAACTCATTATATAAACCTGTGTTTTGTTTTCAGGGATTGCCATTGCCAGCTTTGAGTTATCTGTGAGTGATATTTTATAATTCTTTATATCTTCTATTAATGAGAATATAGCGAAACATGTTACATGTACATCTCAAGATAACTTAGAATTATACATATAATATAAATACGTGCACATATAGAATTAACAGTACGCTGATTAGTCATTCACTGATTATAGGAGTAACAATAATAATTTTTTTATTACCTTTCGTAATGTACATAAGCTAAATTAGTCTAGTCTTACGATTAGTCGTAAACCATAATATATAGTCACTATTTTTGATCGTGAATCTAAATACACTAGTAAACACAAGTTTGTCAACTACATCAAAATTACAAAATGATCTGATCTATCAATTAAAATACTAAAAGTTATTCAATTTTGTTAATTATTTAGGCCGTATTCATTCTAATGGTTCTGGTAAGTTTTTACTTCGCTTATACAACAAATTAAAAAATTTATACCAAGTCGAAATATATTGTAATATCTAAAATTTAAAATTTTCTTTTTTTCACAATTATAAGGGTTGGATCTTTGTACCTGTGTACATGGCAGCAGGTTAGTAGTTAAGAACATTAGGACATAAAAATAATTTATTTTCTGTGCAAATGTTCTTACTAATTTTTTCTTTTGTATTTTAGGCGTCTACACAATGCCCGGTATACATATTTACCATCAAGAGGTGTTTGACATTATTTGTACTGTGTACACTGAAATTATTATATTTTTTAGAATACCTTCGCTTGAGATTTGGAGGACAGCGTATACGTGTCTATTTGGCTCTACTAGCATTGGTCTTATATGTTTTCACTAAAATATCAGTGAGTTTTACTAAAAATAACAAAAATTATACTTGTTCTACAGTTTCTTGTCGTGTATGACCAAAAAAAACAACAAGAATATGATTATGATAACAAATGTCTCATAAAATTTTGGATGGTACTCAACGATAACAGGGAAGCTTCTAATCTATGTAAACAATCTCTTTCACTACAATAGGCTTGGTGAGATCCACTAAAGGAATATATTTTTTGCTCACTTTATTCTCTGTATTATTTTTTGTGACATCCACTAGATCGTCGTCGTCGATGGTTAAAGTGTTGCTACTGTTGGGACTAATGGGACTGAGTGGTTTGGTGAAGTATTTCTCCATGCCTTCAATATCAATTGAATCTTCAATTTCATTCTTTAATTCACACAATTCTGGATTTTGAGGAAACCAGTTACATAGATACTGCACAATACCATCTGCTGTTACTCTACGTCCCTCAGGATTGACCGTGTCACATTCCAAATTGTTTTCGCCACCAGCCAATCTTGAGAGTTTTTGTAGTCTCAATCCCACTTTCCCGATCGGTTGAAATGTCATATCTTCCCTGCATATACCTATATAATGACAACAATCAATTGATGAACTCACAAACTGTTACTTATTTAAATTCAACGAATAGATTGACCGATGCATGAAAAAAACTTACCAGCCACAATTTCCTTCAATTTTTCATATTCATATTCATTTTCTTTTGATGGGAATCGTCTTGACATTGGTACGGTTAATCCCAAAGCTTCCAACGGGTCAAATCTTGTTGGCCCGGTTAGCGACCAGTCCATGCCACCATTTTGTCCTCTACTAGGTTGAATACGAATAGGTCGCCTTGACTCGTTTTGTGGTCTTTTCCGACCACGCCGAGATTGATTATTCTTATTGTCTTTCATTTTAGTTTCTGACGTAATTTAAAACACTAAAGTATTAAATTCTGATTCATAAACGACAAGAAACAAACTACTTGAACAAACCTTAACTTGAAAATTAAAAAAAAATTAATTACGCTTTCTTCAAACCGAGTCATAGAGTTCTCGTAATTGCGCCATAGGATTTTGCTTTATGCTTAATTCAATATTTAATTTTAATTGTGTTTTTTATTAAGGCTGATCTGTATGCTGGAGCCCTATTCATCCAACTTGCTCTCGGGTAATGTACATCAAATACTAAATACATTACTAAATAATTAATTTTTGTTTTATTTTGAAAATTTTAGGTTTCAAGGAGACTCAGGTAAAATAAATCATGTCCCAATTTGTGATTCACAAATTTTACTTAAACAAGTTAACTAATTTGTTCTTGGTGCATTTTGTAGGATTATACATTTCTATCATGGTGCTACTGGTAAGTTACTTTATTGTTTGATGTTTATTCAGTATCAGATCACTTTATTTATTTAATCATAACTTGTTTTTGTCAAGGCCATCGCTGCCATTTTTACAATCGCCGGTGGCATAACGGCGGTCATGTACACCGACTTTGTTCAGACCATTTTGATGCTAATTGGTTCTGTTATTCTAATGTTTTTATGTATGTTTATCAACACTACTTAATTGATCAATCATTTACAGCTTGTAAATAATAACTAAATAATTCATACAATATGTGTAACCTTTATTTATTACAGCTTTTCAAGCCGTTGGTGGCTATCAAGAGTTGATTCGTAAATATTTAACAGAATCGTCACCGTCTCCCAATTTAACATTGTATGATATTAAGACAAACAAGAGTTGTGGTCTCGTTCCGGAAGACTCAATGCACTTGTTTAGAGATATAAGGCCAGGGAAATCAGGTACACACACAAATAATTATTCCAAAACATTACCAAAATGGTAATTCAAAATGACGATTTGGCTATTATATCATTTTTTACACAAAATTCAGATCTTCCCTGGACTGGATTAATTGGCTTGACCATCTCATCGATTTGGTATTGGTGTTCCGACCAGGTAAAAAAAACTGAAAATATTTATTCCAAGTTCCCGTGTATACTTAAATTAAATTGTATTTACAGGTCATTGTTCAACGGGCTTTGGCTTCAAAAAATATGGTCCATGCCAAAGGTGGTACTATACTTGCTGGCTGTAAGGACGATATTTCGCTAGAATTGTAGACTAAAGACGCTCATCTATTTTTATACAAGCAGTAATATTATTTTTCATTTCAGACTTGAAACTTTTGCCGTTATATCTCCTCGTCTTCCCAGGTATAAGAGTAATAAGAATTAATTATAGATCTAAAAAATGAAAGCATTTATGTAATGGCCTGTCTGTTTATAGGAATGGCCGCTCGAGTATTATATACAGACAGAGTTGCTTGTGCGAACCCAGAAGTGTGTACAAAGGTCTGTGGATCACCAACAGGTCAGTCAGTTCCAATACTTCCAATCTATAATTTGTCAGAAGTGTTTTTAACTGGAGGGTTTTTTTTGTTTTAGGATGCACAAACATCGCGTAAGAGACGACACTTTCACTATTTCAAATATTTCAATCTTGTTTGTTTTGTTTCAAATGTACACAAGTAGTCCTTTTTAAACTGTTTAAAATTTTCTTAAAGGTATGCCGAACTTGTCATTCGACTAATGCCAACAGGTGAAAGTTCAATTTAGGGACTTTGTTGAACATTACATTTAAAGATTAATCTGTTTTGTTTCTCGTATCAGGTTTATCCGGTCTTCTTCTTGCAGTGATGATGGCTGCGTTAATGTCATCACTTACTAGTATTTTCAATTCCAGTTCAACAATCTTTACAATTGATATATGGACACGGCTAAGAAAGAAACCGTCAGATGCTGAACTCCTCATCGTCGGCAGGTACTCTTTTATGCTATTTACTTGAAATCAGAATTTTTTGGGATGTATAAATAATTTAAGCCATTTTTATCATATCTTAATTGTATGTAGGATTTTCAGTATTTATCATTGTGTAGATAATATCTACTAGATATTAGATATATCAGACTTATGTTTTTAAACTGATGAAATTTGAGTATATTTTAGTCGTTTATTGACTTTGTTTCTTTTTTAACCGTATGCATCTGAACACGACAGGGCCTCCGTGCTAGTTCTGTTAGTCATATCTGTACTTTGGGTCCCTATTCTGAACAACATGAAAACCTCGCAGCTTTTTGTTTATATACAACAAGTATCGGGTTTGTTTACAATCATTTTTAGTAAAAAGTTTTTACACGTTTCAGTGAACTGGCCAATTTTTAATTATTCAGTCAGTAAACTTATCGATTGAATTTTGTGACCAGTTTCATTGAGTTTAATCTTACATTAATTTTTTCGAGACCAGCTACTTAACATTACACACCACTATAGGGTTCCTGTCACCTCCAATTACAGCGGTTTACATTTTAGCATTTTTTGTTCCAAGGACAAATGAAACGGTAATTTTTAAAAAATTGATACAGGGTTCGAAGGGTTGTGGTTTGGTGGTGGTCAACGACATTAATTCTTGTATTCAAAATGTCTCTACTCTGTTGTTGTTTACGATGGTCGAAATGCTTTTAATTAGTTTTAATATTTAGTTATTGGTGATGGTGACAAATAAATATGGGGTGAACAGTTTAACGGCACTGTAAAATAATTGAAAAAAAATTTAATTGTTTTGAAAGGTTGTTTGTATTGATCCTTGTCTCAATCTCCATTGTATGGGTCCCCATAATCATTGAATATCGAGAGTCGCAACTATTCAGATATATCCAGGTGAACTTATTCATTTTTTACCTGAAAGTCTCTGAAAAAAAATTTGAAGAATTTTGTCAAAATTCAATAAAATAACCTCAAGAACATTTTAGTTAAATTTGTAACTCAAATATTTTATCAAAACCTAGAGTATAACCAGCTTTCTCGCCGCTCCAATATCAAGCACATACTTTTCAGCATTGTTTCTTCCAAGAGTCAATGAGCAGGTTTATCAACTAATCAATCATTTTTGTTAATTATGTGATTTTGAACATCTTGTTGTTTGATGTTTGTAAAGAAGAATGCACATTATAAATTAGATGTTGTATTTAGTTCACTGTGAATTATTTTTCAATTGATAAAGGAAAACAATAATTTAAGTACTGAGCAATGCATTGATGTGTTAGATGTTTGCTTGATAAAATCGAAGTCTGGGAGAATCTAGTTCTCCTAATTGTGGACATTAGCCATTATTGTCAGGTTGTTGAATGACACATTACAAACAGTTTTTTTTCAGTAACTTGGTTTTCTCCATTCATGTTAGTATGCTTCCAATTTATGTTTCCATTTTTCCGTTACAGTTTCTCTCTCTGCCATTGACGCACTAGTTTTGTGCAGTGACATTGTCTTTTGTGTCATGGGATTTTTGTGTTGTTAGATTACAGAGACTGTCGCATAATGTAAGTTTACAGTTGAGTATAAAGTATAAAGTTGGTAGACTTGAATGAAAAAGTAATTTCCCATGTTGATGTTAATTTAAGCTTGTTCCTCTTGATCAGTTTGTGAGCATCCGTCACTCTTGTACAAAGAATTTGCCACTCGTTTAGGGAGTATTTGATGTGTATTTAATTTGAAACATGTTCTTCTGAGCTCTTCCAACTTTTGTCTTTTATAATACATATATTGAAACCATTATCAAAACCTTTTTTTTATCAACTTTCACTCAACGATATGGGTATGCCCTGGTATGCAATACATACGACGTATTAGTGTGAAAGTTTATAAAAAAATGTTTTGTACTGTAGGCTAAGTAAATAAACTTAAGGGAAAAATTCAACACATGAAAGTTTGAGAAGATGAATGTTTCCATTTTCCATCGTGTTGTCTATCCAAATATTGTCTTATTGAAGAGTTTTCAAGTTTGATATTCAATTACTATCAAGTCTGCGGCTGTTCCAATTGTCCAATCGAAGCAAAAGTTGTCAATTTTCAAGGCACATACATAATTCTTATGCATTACAATATTGTCTAGTAGTCTAGAAGTATAGCTGAGATAGGTCAAACTTTTTTAGGCTCACAGTTCTGACGTCAATTTCTTGAGACTAACATCGAGTGTTGATGTAATTCCTCCTCCCTCTTCTATCTGTAGTTTTATATGGTTTTTTTATTTTTTTATTCTGGTTCTTCTGTAGACACACCTTCCTGTCGTCCCGGCTGATTTTTTTTTTGGCTAATTTTATGGTGATTGGATAGAACGATTGATTCACTATTACAAGTTGTGTTCTGTACGCTTCACAGACCATAATCTCGTTTCAAATCTATCAATCTTGTGTCTTGATGAGAGATTGAGAACAGATCTTGATTCTCTGCATCTGTAATGAGCTGCATAGTAATTTTGCCTGGTTACAGCCAACAGCCATATTGGCAAATTTGGATTGATTGCTCCTTGTACTTTGTATATATTTGAAATTTTAAAAATATTCTAAAGTCGCTTACAATCAATGTCTTCATGTCATGCTTAAGTTAAAGTAAAAAATGAGATTTTAAAAACTAATGTAATTTTTATACTTGCTATTCAGCATCTCATTTGCTTATTTGTTGTTGTCTGAATACTCTAAATGCTTTCTCCTACTTCCGTACTATAATTAATGATCAATGTTGAAATTAGTACTGAATGCTTTGAATTTTTCTTGATGTGATGACAGTTTGAGTCATAATAAAAAAATATTTATGATAATGATTTTTTGTTAGGGAGCATTTTGGGGATTAATGGCTGGCCTGGTTCTGGGACTCTTTCGGTTTTTTGTTGAATTTGCGTACACCATTCCCTCCTGTGGATCATGTAAGCTAATCTTGATGATATTAATTGACTTTAATTAATAATACATAATATAAACAAACCATAACGCTGAATTTTAAGACTGCCAGTCAAGAGAAATAAAATGGCTAGAGTAACAGGGTATTTGTTTTAATTATTTATTTGCAGATGAGGAGGATACAAGACCGTATTGGATTAAAGTATTTGTGTCAGACATTCACTATCTACACTTTGGAGCTCTCTTGTTCCTTGTGACTCTACTTATATCCTTCTGTATCAGTATACTTACTAAACCCATTCCGGAGGACAGGGTATGCAAAAAATTGAAAATATGTTATTTATGATGGAACAGTTTATAATTTCTTAATCAGGATTCTCATTCATAGTTATACTTTATTTAATTAATTTATAGCTTTACCGTCTAACGTACTGGACAAGATTTAGTCATGAAGTCCGCAAACCCATTGATGATAGTGATCAGGATACAGATTCTGTGACGACAGAGGATCCAAACAACGTAAATCACAAAGAAGGTATGTGTTGCTATTTAAACTATTGAATCTCTTCATTGTTTCTTTCATATCTCATTGTTTTGTATGATTTATTGATTAGGTGGTGCTGAACCACAGGAGCAATCAAGCCTCAAGAAATTATTTTTAAGTATTTGTGGAGTCAGTGCGAAGGTACGTAGGGAGATCAAAAAGTAATGATTATGATTTTTTATCTCCGTTCCTTGTAAACCGATCACCAAGATATT
>JAQIVZ010001899.1:0-26194 GCA_034700945.1 Arrhopalites spinosus
TGGTCAAATCTGAGATGTAATGGTAATGTAATAATACCAAAAATTTTCGATATGTAATTGTAATGGTAATGTAATGGATTACTTTTAGTTGCACCTTTGTAGCAAACATTTTATAGTACTTTGTAGTATAACAAAAATCATTCATAAACGAAACCATCACTCAACATTATTTTGAATTGTTAAAAATAAAAAGTTACATTTCAGTAAAAAATTTCATAATACATATGCTGAAGTGTAAAATGTAACAATTTACAAAAATTGAAAAAAATAATTCATTAAAGAATTTTAAAAAAAAGACGAGACAAGGGCGAACTTTCATGGTAAACAATGTACCGTGTAACATTAATATAGTAGGTGGCTATTTACGTACTTAAATAAATATTGCTTCAAATGATTTTGTTTTTATACTTTTCATTTTTTCTCCTTTGTTTTCCTTGTGCAAGAGTAAAAATGTTTGACTGTTCATCGTGTGTAAAAAATGGGCAAGAAAATTCAATATTTATCCATTCTTTCCAATTTCTAATTTCCTGAGAACTTTGCTTGATTTGTAGATTGTCGAGTCTATCAAGCCTGCAACTGTAAAAATTCCTCCAATGATTGCACAGACACCCGTTGCAAAATGTCCAAATGATCTGTACCCAGAGCATAAAAAAATAAATAAAAATAGTATTCGCTTACATCATAGAACTATACAATGTGATTGTACCTGGACTTTTCAGAAACTTTAACCATTATGGGGGATATCTCAAAAGAAAAGAATACGCCGGGCATTCCAGACTCCCCAGACATGCTACTGACTACTTTTTGATGCCTTGTTGTTGAGAATTGATTTGTAAAGATATCTTGGCCATCCAACTTGGAAAAAGTCATTGGAACAATTTTCAGATAGTATTGAAACATGGTTGATTCTGTATACATTAAAGGAAACAATAAGGATTAGCAGATGATTAATCAACAAAAAACAATACTTGGGCATTTAAAAAAACGTTGCAGACTTAAAATTGACAAAACTAACAAGGGCTCGACCGGGAGTCGAACCCGGGACCTCTCGCACCCGAAGCGAGAATCATACCCCTAGACCATCGAGCCAGAATTTAGGAGCCATGGGAAGAAAGTAGAATAGATACTTAAGGAAACTACTACTATGAAGTTTTGCCAAGAAATCATAATTAACAATGCTCAATTGACTTACTAGCTTTAGAAAAGGAGACTAACTCTTACAACAAGTACATACAAGTATTAGTATTTAAATGACAGTGCATTGTGTAATGCATTACTAAGCCTGTTAAAGCTAAATACATACTTACATCGTTTGCAAACTACAACAGAACTCAAAAAGAAAGAGGCATTATTCATAATTTTAGTATTATATGTACTAGCATACATGCAAGTTCGACACATAAATACCTTCATAGTAAACAAATAATTTTAACTGACTTAACATAACTTTTAGAACTCATAATGCCCCAACAAGAAAAATAATAAACTATATGATAATGGAAAGAGATGCTAAACTGTGGTTAGGGGAGTACAGGAAATACAAATTTTTTCTTTGAAAAAAAAATTCAAAAAAACAAACAATTTAAAATTTTAAGAAACAAAAAAGACATTGAATTCAGGACTATAAATTCATTAAACCATGCCTGTTCCCGGAGGAGCCTATCAACAACATGGTCCATCCTGTTTTGATCGTGTAAAAACAGGATTTATGCTAGGATTTTGCATCGGCCTAGCGTCCGGAGTAATGTTTGGAGGATTCACTGCATTAAGGTAAATTTTGGGAAAAACTTTAAGACCATTAAAAAACTAGGACTTTGGACATGGATACCACTAATTATTAGTGACTAATACGTTCTTCTTTTCTAGGCATGGAATGCGTGGCCGAGAATTAATAAATAATGTTGGAAAAACAATGCTACAAGGAGGAGGAACATTTGGGACGTTTATGGCAATAGGAACGGGGATTAGATGCTAAAAGAAACGAGTCACCAAATAAGTCAATTTTTGTGTTTGATGCTATAACTATAACTACTATGTACAAGTAATATAGTGGAAATGCCCATGTTGTAAATAATTATAAAAGTGCAGAGGTGTTTTTACATAAAGTATAGTAATTTTGAGTGTAGACTACAAGCTATGAAAACTGCGAGAGATAAATATTTGAATGAATTGTTTGAATGATTAGACCTTCTTTAGATATTCCTTCGATTCCATCAATTGGATTCGTCTTTCCTGTTGAATTTATAAAGCAAAAAACAATGTTTAATAATAAATTGTTACACAAATTATTACTTATATTCTCGTTGAGTAAGACTACAATAACTGTTTTTTATATTTCTAGATTGTAGTCTCTTTTATTTTCGCTGGTGATCTATAGTAAATAACAGTAATATTATTTATTGTTCCTTATACAATCTATTTGAGAGTATGTGCGAGCGTGTATATTACATGTTGAATAAATTCATAAGGAAATAATCTCAAGCAAATGAACTCATCCATAGTTTATGTTTAGTAGTTTTACTAATAGTAATCACTTGATTAATTTTTTTGTTTTGAAAAAAGACTTACCAATAGGGCCAATATTTTCACCGAATGTGAGACTCTGAATTTTGTGTGTCATATTGAATTGACTAGACGTAAATGGTTGAACATCATGAACTAATTGGGTAAATATACAAAAAAATGAGTTTTTTGAAGGTAATATGCATAAATCAACAGAGAATTTTGTTTTTTAAGAATTCTATTTACGTACCATGGACATGATTCAAACTGAAAGAAATAATATTAAATACATTATTTGTTAGAAATACTGACAGGAATTATAGAGTTGAGACGATTTTACTTTAATTATTTTTACCTGAAACTCTTTCCTGGTGCGATATGAAAACTACCGGAGACTTTATTCACCTCCATATATCCATAAATTTGACATCCTTCGTTGAAAATCTTTTTCATGTCTTGAGCCATTTCCTTACATTGTTCAATTTCGTGAGGGTTCGTAATTGCCCAGCCTTTTAGTCGATAGGCTTCCCTAACTTCTTCACATGTACTACAGCACTTGATAGTTTTTGTTTCAGCTCCATAACAACTCCCACAAGCCTTTGGAATTGTCTCTACCTCAGTAGCATTTGAAGCTGTCTCATGTCCGTCTTTCTTTTCATCTGTCGACGCTCCTTTTGCCCCTTCTTCTCCATGATCATGGCCATCCTTTCCCTTTTTCTCTTTTTTGTGTTCATTTAGAACTATCACCAAAACATAAAACAATCATCATTATATGACTATGAATCATAGTCTATGATCATAAATTATTATTTATAATATGCATGTAGGGGACAATATCAGCAATTTCGACGACACATACCAATAGCCGTTGCAGTTTCTTCTTTTGGATTCCCACTATAGAAAAACAAAAGGTCATCATCAACAAAGTATTATGTATGTGCAAAAGTTGACAAAAACATACAAGTAAATACCTATCATCTAAACTTTTTTTGAATATATTATGATCAAATGAGGTTTGCTGCTCGCCGCTGGAATCCATTATGTCCATACTCAAATCTACAGAAACGCCAAAAATATAATTGTATACAATTTCACATGTTCTTACAATTATTAAACTGTAAAATATAAATTATATATCAAGCAGCGTTTATATTACATGAACAAGCGACGCGAGGGAACACAATGTCGACATTAATCCGTAATTTATGAGCTCGACTTGAGTCCACAAATAACTCTTCTTGAATCACAGGAGTGACATAGTCCTGTAGCTGTGAAAATATAATGAATTTAATGAATCTTTAGATCTCACCGTGTCATGTAAGTAACGTCATACTATGAAATGTACATATTATTCCGGTAACATACATAACACAGAATAAGTACGTTAATAGTTAATACTTTATAAATACTCTATAACAATGTAAAAAATATATTCTTACCTCTGATATAAACAGAAAGAACATGAGTAGAGAACTGATGATGGTTACTACAATTTAAAAAGCACCACATGTTAAATATGACCACTAACTCAAGATTAAATTAAACAAAATCAGCACATTTTAAAAATTATATTTTATTTACCGGTGCCCCCTCCAAGAGTCTTGATTCTAAAATCCTCTAATGGTTTAGGATAGGCATCAAAATCCCTCAATTTCTCCCATATTACGCTATACATTTTCTGCTAATATTCTAAACTATAAATTAAACTAAATTAAACTTGATCCGTATTTTTTCCCTGCAATGTTCCGTCGATGAGAATTCAAACCGATTTTTGCCGCAGTCTCATTCTTCGTTTCTGTTCACCCCAAATTATTACAATGTTCTTGAAATTTTAATTCACTCAATCATGATGAGAAACATTTATTTACTAAAGTCGTTCAACAAAAGATACTGTAAATGCTCAAAACAACTCGACAGTCTTCAGACCTATGTACTTAGGTCAAGATAATTTCTGTAAGCATAACATGGAATTCCAGTTCTTGTTAGTTTTTATGAATTACCTTTATGAAATATTTGTAGTCTCTTAGCTTTTTATAATTGTCCATAAAATTGAACTGACAAGTTTTTCACTGTTTCATGCATCGGCAGTCACAAAAATCGAGTCCTTCAATTACATGTCATAATGTAGTATATATATGTGTATGAGCATATTACTTATGTCTTATTACAATTCTCTAACTAAGTTACTCACTAATTATAAATGAGCACATTTGATTATTATCTTTCTGCTTTGTTCACTGATATGTAATATAAACTGCAATGTAACTCATAATACAAATATGTTGATCTTAAGACTCAGCTTTACACTCGTTTTCATTACTGCTAAATAGCAGTTACATTAAATCTTTGTTGAATAAAAGTTATTTATGATTTAGGGCTAATTGAGAATTTGAATTGTTTTCAATTCGATATCCTTCATTATATTTTACTTAAAATTATGTCAAGACTCATTTTTATGATGAATCTTTCCATCATTTCACATTCATATAAATTTATTGAGGCTGCACGTGGTACTTGTCACATTCTTATTTTTCTAAAAAAAAGTACAAAGTCACTGCTGACTATATCAGTATCTCAAAAATGATAATTCATGTAAAATGTTCTATCCCAGTGTGATCGTGGTATGATAAATATGATATATTAATTTAATACAATAAAATATACATACAGATATATATATATACAGTCTTGATTATAATTAAATGACAATGAAAATCAGAAAAAATTGTTTCATCCTTTTTTATGGATGGGAATGCGTCACTTGACTTTCAAAGTCAAAGGTTTAAGTCTCAATGTTGTTGTACTTTAATAAGTTTTTTCCTTTCATTTCTACAACATTCATAATAAAATAAATAGGTAAACAAAAACAAGTGTTTCCTTGAAAATTACCCATAACACCGTGTCCACTAAGACTCAGGTGATTGAGGATAGTCAACAGAGTTAAATAATTAATAGTTAATTACTCAACTCATTCATAGTTAATTACAGAACATGATGAGTTAGTCATCACAGCTATGGGTTTTTTTTCACTTTCCGTTATTTCTTCTTCATTGTTCTCTGACATTTTACACGCGTTGAGGAAGACACAAGGAGACTCTGAGACAAGTCTCAGAGTCATGTGAACCATAAAACTGTACAATTTTTTTGAAGACAATACTATTAAATTGTACTTACGGGGAAATTTTT
The DNA here is from genome assembly GCA_034700945.1 of Arrhopalites spinosus. NCBI lineage: Eukaryota > Metazoa > Arthropoda > Collembola > Symphypleona > Arrhopalitidae > Arrhopalites > Arrhopalites spinosus. Next base: position 5,689 of record JAQIVZ010001899.1, read on the forward strand.
CTTCCCCTTTTTTTCCTTGTTTTTGTTCATATTTGTTACCTGTACCATTTTGTCGTAATTGAACTAATGAAAGTCAATGAACACCAAATTTTATGTTTTTTTCCGTGGCCTTTAAAGTCAAGAGAGTAACATAATTGACTACGTATAATCGTAATAGTCATAGTAGATACACACCATATCCGTTTTTTAAAAATACCTAATCCCAACTTTAATATATAAAAGTATTATAAAGAGAATAATTTTTTATTTCTCACAAAACTTTTATCATTTTTTACCTTACCTTTAGAGCTTCATTCATTGCCATAAAAAGTGAAGGAGGAGGGGGGTTACATTTTTTTACAACATTAAGAGTAAAATAGCGTATAAAGAGTAAGAGTGTTTAAGGTAGACAATATTTGGGATTGTATAAGAGTCTTACTTATTATGTACAAAGTAATAGGATGGCTCATGGAGTTTTGACTATGTGGGTCATGATGCTAATGATGCTATGCCTGGCAAAACAATTCGTTAAATCGTAGTTAAAATGTGTAAGGTCAGACTTGGGATTTTTTTAACCAAGTTTTCATCAAGATATACAATTTTTTTTATATAATAACGTTCAACGAGTGACCATTTGGTCGTGCATCTCAGAGCCCAGGTCTCATTGCCATTTCTACATGGTTACATAGTAAACTGAAATGGTTGTACATACAGATCGTAGTAGTAGTAATTTAAGTTGGGGTACAACATGAAGAGTAACAAAAAATTAAAACTGACACTGACACTACACACACCAAAGTATATTTGTTGTTGTCTTCATTTGTAAGAACAGGTGAGTATACTTGGGTGTATGGTGAATTTTTTAATTGTCTTCTCTCGTTCTCTCTCTCTTGAGGGTATTGCAACACAGGACTCAAATAACTGATTTAATTTAGTTATGGACATCAGTCGAGTTTTGAACGACAATTGAACTTGACCACTATCCCCTTGTCGCTCCTTCATTCATCGACATGAACGTTTTTTAAATCTGTCACTGGTTACTAAATATTCATACGACACACACCATCCCCTTTTCAGTGCCAGTGAACACACACAGTACGACACACATCAAAGGGACTCAACCATATCAGTGATTCCACAAATATTACAACTTTTAATATTCCCCATTTTCCTTCAATTGTTCTCGAGTCAATACCATTTACTAAATAGTGGTCCTTCTTTTTTCAACTCAAAACTACACATTTTTTTAGTGCAATTCTTTTCTTTTTTGTACAAGAAAATTACAATAAAGAATTAGTTGACTGGGATTAAGATAGGCAAAGAAATTTGTCTTTCTTGAAAATTATTTCTTCAGTGTGTTAAATTACTTAAAAATAAGTTGATTGTTTAGTTTTGTCTTCTCAGTGCTTCGAGATGAATTCTTCGGCGAAAATTGGTCCCACGGAAATGGAGTCAATCAAACAGGTACTTGTCGATAAATTGTATTTTAAAATGATAAATATTTATTTATATTTTGATACATATCATGTGTGAAATTTAAAAAAACATTTTGTACAGTTTCGGAAGCTCATAGAACCACAAAGATTGATTGATGAGGAAAAACTGAATAGTAATATGTTCCTCATTCGTTATCTTCGAGCTGGTAAATTCAATTTAGAGAAAACTGAAAAGATGATTAAATACTACGTAGACTACATTCAAAGTCAAGAAGTGGACCCCATCACACTCATGAAAACAACTTTTCCAAAAGATTTTCGTGAATCATTCCGATCCTATGTTGGTGGAGCAGATAATGATGGACGGCCAAGTTAGTTTTTTCTTTTGCATTGTTACTGATACACAACAATGAAATTGAGAGTGAAGCTTAATTATTTTTTAATTGTTCTTTGTTGTAACTAGTTGTAATGATTCCACATGGAGGGAAATGGAATATTCGAAAGGCAATTACGACGGGACGGGAACAAATGTTTATTGAATATTTTCATAAAGTTTGTCTCACTATTGAAGGTCATGTACTAGAAAGGGATGCGGATTATGCCCTGCTCGTTGTGGACGTCAGTAACATTCCATATGCCAACTACATTCATCGGAGATGTACTGCCAAATTATTTTATTTCATTTAAATGCAAATCAGACTCACATTTTATTTAATTATTATCTCATTTATTTTTATTTGTAGCCTGTGAAGTTCTCATTGACTTAGTCCTACATTTGGAAAAATGTGCGCCTGGGGTGATCAAAAAAGTATTTTTTGTGAATGGCAAGTCTCTCTTTTTTTAATTCAAAATTTATCTTTATTAGTATGTTAATTGTGTGTAAAATGATCTTTATTTTCATTGGGAAGAGTAAAAAAAGGTAAGAGTAAACAAAGATACGGCGTCATGTTACATGACTCATGTACTTAGGCGCGTAGTTGAAGAACAAATTAAGATAGAACATGAAATTTCTCACCCTTAAAGATTCTAATTTTGATTGAATCTTTATTTTTTATGACTATGATCTTGATAAAGTAACAAAAAAAACATTTTCTCTATATACTCTTTGACAGTTGGCAATCACACGAAATCATCCTTGAAATCTTTTTGGTAGAAAAAAATATTGTCATTTTTTTTCACTGCTCTGAATCTGCATAAACTCAGACTTAGAGGAGAGAGAGAGTTAAAACCTTGTTCTTATTCAATGATTTTAAATGAAAATTTCGTACTACATTTAATTCCCTTGTTATTTGCCAAATTTTTACAAGTACAACCATTTAGTGTTGTCCTTCACACATTTTTTATAGTTTCTACAAAAAAAGAAGTTTTTTTTGTTCTCATTTTAATTAAAGAAGAATTTCAGACGAGGACAATAATGATGGGCAAAGGCTTTTTATATAAATTAGTTTAATTAAATGTTGACATTTATGAAAATGAATAATCATTTTTTTTCAGCTCCAAAGATTTGGATTGCATTATTTACTGCCGTTCAGAGTGTGGTCACAATCAGTGCTGAGATTGTCACTTTGGGGTGTAATGAAAAAGCCTGGAAAGCTAAACTTCGAGAATATATTCCTGAACATGGGATTTGTGCCGAATTTGGTGGAACTTGTTCCAACTACACAGTGGTCTGATTTTTATTTTAGTTTTGAGTGAATGAGTTACTATTATCACCCCCTTAATTAATGTTGTAACATCTTTAATATTCAACTTTCAAAAAAATTAGACAATTTCTTTCTGTAGTTTATCTGTATTAATTTATATCCACTGTTCAAATGTTCATTTTTAATTTATTCCTTAGTACTTACTAAAATTATTTATATTTGTACTTACAGATAGTAAAAACATTAATGCCAAAGAGTGATTTTGTAATAGGCATTTTTATTCTCTTTATTTAAAAAAAATGATTTCATCTTCAATTTCAAGAATTTATAGTCAACATTATCCTGTTTGATAAAAATAATAAAGGAAGAATTTTGTATTTTATAAAAAGGATTTTGAGACTTGATTTTTGAAAATAAAGTTATTATGCATAAATTAACAGGATGGACAACAATTTCGAACAATGGGTCGTGTAGGGACATTGAAGCAATTGCATACAGAACATTTGGAGGGGCCCATTCTGTCCATGGCTTGAGAGTACAATAATTTATCCCCTGCTCCACGAATTCTTTTACCATTACAAATAATTCGTAAACGTTCCCCACGATTCAAATTATTGCAACAACAATTACAAAGGTCATCACAGTCCTTGTGTCGAACCAAATTTTCTTTCAGTTTTAGTCCTTTCATATGAAATTTATTTGAGCATCCCAACAAGTCTCCCCAGCTAACATTCAACCATCTCGTCTTGAAATTTCCATCAGATCCTTGATTAAGATATCCTGGGACAAGTTGAGAAGGGGGAGGAAGACCAGCATATGTGGCCAGAAATTGATATTTTGGACATTTAGGACACGGCAAGAGTCCAACATGTTTGCGTCGACAATTACAGGGTTGACCATTATTTACATAGATATCCTCATTTGCATGACGGGAAGCAGGAGCCTGATGACAGCCAGGGAGACCGGGACAGGGACACTGAAATAAAAATTTATATTTTAACAAACTTTCTTGACATTTTGTCACGAGTCTATATGACACACGTAGTCTCAAAGACAGTAGCTAATACATTTATTTAATTTATGCACAATTTGACTTAACTTACTTCTGTTGGAATGGAAGAGTATGTCAAACAATTGGTACATCCTCTGTTTAGGTGAACATGAAATACAAAGTCAAGTTTTGGATATTAGAGCCACATATTATGTAATTTTGAGTGTCATATTTTAGCAATGATGACCTGTAAATATCAGGGGCTGTTCGAATGTGCCAAGGATTTATTGGACATAGACCAGCTTGAGGACGATTGCAATATCTTCCTGGAAATTGATTTGCACATTTATAGTGATTCATTTTTTATTAATTTATAAATAATTTTAATTTTGTTCAATCTTGTCACACTAAAATTTTGAATAAGTTAATTGTGCAATTTAGAATCCTATTTTACCCTCTGTAGCCCAAGACACTGCCTAAATATAGCTGTCCGATTTGATAATTTTATTATGTTGGGAAGAATATGAACATTGTTTATGACACGTGCATTTTTTCTATAGCGACAGGTCTCGTATAGAATGCTTACAACTCAAATTGAAGGGGTCTTTGAAGGTCAACCATATTACATAAATTCCAGAAAGACAAAAATAATCGACTCTGAACGGGTTTATCAACATTTATTTAAATTTATTATTTATATGGACATTGCATATTGCATTGTTTGTACTTTATAACTTTTCATCTAGATGAAATTGGTCAAAAAAGACCAAAATCTTTTAATATTTTGTTGATGCATTTCTATACTCGTATTAATCTCAATTTGTCACTAAAATGTAGTGTAAATGGTATAAAATTCTATATCACGTGAGATAATAAAAGATATTTACCCAAATAGCTCTTGTGATACTTTTTGTATCAAAATTTCTATTTGTACAATATTTACCATGAAGTCAACTTGAAAAGATAATAATAATTATTATTATTAACCATGCTGCAGATTTTACATAAAGACCCATTTTAAAATAACTTTTCAATCATATTGGAGACGCCTCGTGTACAGTGTATGTGTAAGGTGTTTGTCATTTTTTTGCATATGTACAAGTATTTTAAAAAAAAAGTCAGCATAAGTTTATCTATATAATTCTATTTGTACATGTGTATTAATATCTGTACATGCAATACTTTTATCACATTTCAAGTTCATCGTTATCTAATATAACAACTTTTCTATTCATTGGTTTTGTAGCTAACAAGCACCCTTAGATAATATTCCATAAATTACGAATTTGTCCCCAATTAGGTCAAAATATGACATAATTAATTTTGTCTCTCTTCATTGGAAGATTTGGGAAAATAAAAGTCAATAAAGGGAGGGATAAATTGACAAAAAATTGGGAAAATTGGAAGGAGAATGCAAGAAAATGGAACCAAGTGTGTGTGTGAACTACGACGTGCTTAGTTGCCTACGATGAATAGCATGAACGTTTGCCAAATCCATCGTTAACCATGATAGTTAAATTTTGCAAGCGTTAAGAGACAGTCGTAAACAAAAAACGTTTGTGCAAAAAAAATCAGTTGCATGGTCATGGCAGAAATTTGTGTCGATATCCTTGGAATGAGAGTCCTCTAGAGGCCACTGCAGGTAATCCTCATTCAGACTGCTGTTGGAATCGAAGAAGTTCATTTCTGGTAAAAAGGAAAATTTTATTTTGGAGAAAATTCGTTCAAAATCCCGTCAATTGACGACCTCAAAGTCGAAAATTTGAAAATCATCGTCATCATAAATTGGTATCATCAGGATACAAGTGGAAGGTCTGTACGAACTTGAGAAAGTTAGTCACATAAAAAAAATCTCTCTCTCCTTCACCATTTTCGTCCATTATCACCGTGTGTGTGTTATTTAATTCATCGTCTTCGTCTGCAAAATTGCAATGTGTAGGGAGGAAGCTGAATCTTCTATAAAAAAATTCATCACCAATGATATTGTTGATATTTCGGAAAATAAAAAATCTAAATTACATGTGTCCGTCTTTAAAAACTTTTACGATTTTAAACCCAATCTCCCAAGCCCAACCAAGCAAAAGCATTGTTTAGGTAATAGTCTTAATACTAATCAAGAAATCAACAATTGGGTCGCAAATATATGTAAACAAACTCTAGATCCAAGAAAAAGACATTTACAAGTAGTCTCTTGATCCTAATATATTTTCTAGAAGTGAAATTTAAAAGTTTATATTAATTAAAACAAATATATCTATTATATTCATTTTGTTTTTGAAAACAAATTATCAGTTATATTTTTCTGTTCTACAATTTATCTATCAATCTCTCTCTCTCTCTCTGTTGAAAATTGAGAATAACAATAATCTGTACTCTCATCATCTTTTGAAACTTTAATCAGCAACATCATCTTCTTGAATCGTATTGAAGGTAGCATACGGTTGAACCGATAAAAGAAATATCAAAAAAAAGAAGAAATTAACCAACAATTTCAAAAAAAGCAGAGATATCAAGTGATATTTGAACTTTCTTTTTCTTTATTAAAATCATCAGCTTTTTTTGAGAAAAGAAAACCACCTCAAACCTCAACATTTCCTAGTTTTTGTTGACTATAATTCAAAGTTTGGAAAATCCACAAAGAACACTAAAAATATCGTCTGGAGGCTGGTCCACATTTATATTCAGCTTGTACCCGCATTTGTCTACATTGACCAACTGTGTGTGTTCCCAGTGAGTACTTAAAGTCAGTTGCACTCAAAAGCTAAAATAATTAACCAAGTGTAGAAGCTACAACGTTATATTACGTCATCATCACAAACAACCAATTTGTTTCATAGTCAACGTTTTAAGACTTGATTAAGAACGTTCGCAAAAGTTTGTTGTATTTTTTTTTAAAAAGATATACAAATCCTGATTCATCATGCCGAAAGGAAAATCTAAGAGTGGAGGGAAGGGAACACCAAGGAAGGGGACTCCAAGTAAGACACAAATCTTTCAATATTTATTAAAATATTTAAATTAATATTATAGGTATGCATGATTAAATGATTCAGTATAAAAATAATAAATAATTTTTATCAGTTAAATGTAAATTTAGTTTACTCAATTATATCATACAGTAATTAAACACATAGTGCACATTTATGTACACAAAAAGTAATCAAGGACACTCTTTGTATACCACCACTTAGATAGTAAAGCAGCTGGCTATAATAATTGTGCCATTCTATTTCATGACGTCTTTTCATGAGCATAGGGATATAAGCTCAGTGAGAGGGTATATCTATATTATTAGTTAAAAAAATTGAGAAAAAAATACCATAACATTTGCCTGATTATCGTCATTGTCTCTTTCTCTCTGTTTTCAATCTATTAGAAGTTAAAGGGGTATGTGGAATGTAGAAAAATGAATGAAAAACTAGCAGTACCTCGAAGAATACATTTTGTATGTATAGATATGTAGAAAATATAGCACGTTGTAAAGCATGTATTAGCAGTGTACAGGGTACAGAGAGTACCATTTGTAAAAGTATGCTACTAATATATGTAACATATTTAAACGAGGCACTGTGAGGCAAAGTACATTTTTTTCTAACTTTTAAATATGCACCACATGGATCCTTTCTTTAGAGGATTAAAATATATTCTACCCAAAAACTTTAAAATAGGGCTTCTCAAATATTAGTTCCCTTAAACTTTTAAACTATCTAACCTCTCCAAACCAAACAATCCTCTCCAATGTCTCCAAGCTCTTTAGTTCTGGAGACTTTAGAGAGAAATCTTAGAAGGACTCAACCCTTTTTCATGGTATTTTTAATGTAGAGGCTAGAGCTGGTTTTGACCAGCTCTTATCTCTCCTCGCTATTCTCGCCTTTTTTTGGTAAAAAAACACACGATTTTTTGTATAGAACGACATTCAATTGTCATTCTTATTTGCATCTTTTTGAGTTACTTTGTGGTTCTGCATTAATTCTACAAAAACTAAAATGTCAACTAAAAGCAAAAAAGCCAATCAAAAACAAATTGACCAAGGTAGTCAAAATAGTCAAAAGGCAGGGAAAAGAAGAAGTTGGACCGACCATGAAATTGAGGCTGTTCTTAATTACATGTGTGAAACTGTGAAGGCTCAAAAACACATTGAGGTAATTAAATTATAAAAAAATAATTTTTAAATATGGTGCAGTAAACTTCAAGAGTCCCATTCTTCTGTATTTAATTACAGAGACCAAATGCTCGGGCCTACTATCAACAATTATTGGACTGTTTACATAAGGGGACACCTGGTCTTTTACTTGACACCAACAATATTTCCATACTTAATAAAGTTGGAAAATTGAAAGCGTCATACGATCAGACAATTGACTGGAAAAAGAAGACGGGGGAAGGTGTTGACGAGGGCACCGTACAAAGTAAATAATAATTACTAGCTATATTTTAGTCTTGCATACTATTTTAAAATTAACCACAACGTTGATTGTTGTTTACACGAGTATTCCACTTTTTTACAGAATATGTGGACAACATTTTTCCCAATTTTGCCCAACTTGATGTGATTTATGGAGGTAAAGTCTCCCTACAAAGAATTTATCACAGCGAAACCATGGCCATTGGTCCACCAAGTGAGAATGAAATTTCTCACATTGTCGATTTAGAAAAAAGTGAAACACAAGGTGACAATGATGATGATGGATCTCGGGTCGAATCTCATTCACCATTATCCCACGTATAAGTATCCCTACTCATAGTATTGAATCGCCTGTGACAAAACAAACAACAAACAAACAGCTGCTTTTTGGGGAAAATAATAATGGAAACAAAAGGAGTAAGCCCAATTCACTCAGCGAATTTAATAAAATAGTTACTCTTAGACAGAGTGTGAAAATGAAAGAATATTCCGTTGAAAAACACAGATTAAGCTCGAGAAGAAGAAAAGTAAATCTGAAATGCACTTTTCTCAACAAAAATTTGAATGGCAAAAAGAGCAAGCTAAAGTAAAGATGGACTACAAATGGGCTAAATTTGAAGGGCAACGAGATCTCGAGCTTGAAAAGTTTCGTACTCAGCAAGAATATTCTTTTAAATTGGAATATGCAAAATTAAATGGCGGAGTTCTTCCACCACAAGAGTGACTCACAAAATTATTATTATTTGTTTTTATTTCTCCCACAAATTTATACAGTTTTTAATAAACTTTTGAATAAATATTTAACTATGAAGTTGAATAAAAAAGTCAACCAGACTGTGCCTTTTTTCAATTCCCTGTAAATACTCTGTTTGTAATAATATGAATTCACCTCTTTGTTCTTTCATCATTTTCAAAATTTTGAAATAATTTATATCTGATTCTTTATAAACGACGTTATATAACACCAGACATGCTTCTATCCATTTGCAAGCATAAATATGAGACTCTTCAGAGTCAATTTTTATTTTTAATTCTTTTAATCTTGCAAATTTTTCTTTCAAGATTCCGAATGTATGTTCAATTTTGATTCTAAAATGGGAAAAGAATTTGTTAACTTTTTTGCGATGTTCAGCAGACCCTTCTACCGAATATTTCCGAAAGGGGACAATTAAATTTTGTGTCAATCGATATGCCCCATCTTCAGCAATCCACTGACCATTAGTAAAATAATTGTCAGGTTGTTTTCCAATGGCACATTCATTAAAAACTTTGGCATCATGTACACTTGCCGTAGTACCTACTACATAATGACGAATTTTCAAGGAATGATCACAAATGACTTGCAAATGCGAGCCATATCGATCCTTCCTTGAAAAATAATCATCCGCATAAAAAAGAGAGGGTCTTTGAGAAAGATTCACACGTGTCCCATCGACATAACCTACACATCCCGGTAAATATTTTGAAATTTCACTGGCTAAATCTTCACGCTCATTAGCATTTGGCCAAAAAATAAATTTTAGTTTTAAATTCAAAATTGCAACAATTATTCTTTTCATGATGTACAAAATTGTGCCACCGTCACCGAGTCCAAATTTTTTAGCGACTTGACCATATGAGGCAGCGCTTCCATAATTTCCAAATTTGTAGAGAGCCACAGCTAATTGAGTGTCTACGGCAATTTGTGGTTTTCTTAATGTTGTAGATTTGAAGATGTTGTTGAAAATAAAACTAAAAGAAAGTAACGTGAGACAAATGAATTTATGAATAAATGGGTACACAATTTTTGTATATAATGTATGTACATATTAACGGTTTAATTACCTAAGTAAGTAATTGAATTCCGTTCTTGACACGTAATTCGTGTATAAATCTGTCCTCGTCATGACTGGGAAGAATACTGACAAACCACTCTTTGGTTTTTTTAACTTTATACCTTGGGCACATACCGTTCACTCTTGACAGCGTCAATAAGCTCGACGGACTCGTCAAGAATTTTGTCAATTTCTGGCCCATTTTTGGCATATTGAACACCAATAATGGCGTCAAAGCGAATTAGATCTAAATATTTTCTTTTCAAAGTCTTGTTAGGCATTTTAAACTACGATTTCAAAGTCACACTGAACCAAAATACCCGCTCTTAAAGTATGCTTTAGAGAAAGAAGAGAGTTTTTTAAAAAAGGACTCTCAAAGTTCACTCTAAACCTTATAAGGGTTAACGGGAAGAGGTTAGCGAGGAGAGACAAGGGAGCATATTTGAGAAGGCCTAATATTTTTAAACAATTGTGTTCCATGATGAGCTTAAAAAGATTAACATTTGACCACTGAAGCAGTGGACTTTAAATAGCAGTTGAAACTTTTTAAACTGTCTGTTTAATTCCTACATGGTTCATTGGGAACAAGTATTCTACATATGTCATGAGCAAATGAAGGCTGAACGGTCTTTTTTTTACCTGAGATTTTTTACATTTGCATGGGTGATGGTTTTTTTTTTACTTGCTGTTTCTAGTTTAAACTTATTTCTTATTAAATAATGTTACTTACAAAACTGTGAGTATAGCCGATGGCTATTAGCATGAGCCATTGCATTTTTTTTATTTTATGTGTAGTTTCTATTGTTAGAAAGTTTAAAAGTTAGGATTGGGAATTAAGAATTGGGTCACCGACAGGAGCTGTAGGGACATGGGCTATATGATAAATACTTTCTTCGACCTATTTAATGGGTCATGGAGCGTACCAATAATATATAGACCAGATATCTAGAATTGAACAAGAACCAATAAAACAGATATATCAAAGACTGCGAATTTGATTTGTGTATAAACTCTGTAATATTCAATAATATATAGGTACATGTATTAAGTGATGGCTCTTGAGAGTATCAAATATACCTAAAAGTGTATTCAGTTTTTACAATTACACTATTTACTAAATGCAGACTTATTAGTGACATAAATTAGATATCATTGACGAGATATTTTTAAAATACATTCATGTGGTAGATAATAGCTGCTCTTAGCATGTACCCGTAAAATAATATTATTATTCAATTTTGATTACTGCTTGTATTTTCTTTATTATTGTTTGTGGAGAGGAGTACTTCGTCAAATTAGAGTCCAAAGGGTACTCTTCTCAGGAAAAGGAACTATAGGAAATTTTCATGGATTATAGGACATGCAAACAAAGATATCAAAAATAAATACAATAACTGTACAATGTACAGTGCACATGTATTTATGACTCAACCTTTTTATACTATCTGTAGGAATTTTTGATATTTGTGTAGGAAATTTTAGTTGTTCATTTCATGTGTGTGTGTGTCACACTAGTTGTGAGTCATTTAATCTTTTTTTTTTGATATCCAGTGCCTGGAAAGTACTTTAATTTTATATTAGCTCACATGTCTTCTACAAGTATTTTTAAACATAATACTTATTACTTTTATTTTTTACAATCTTTTACTTCGACTTGGCCATTCAAGAAAAGGAAAATAATTACAATGTTAATGGAATTGCTAGACAAAAGAAACTAAAGAAAGTTTTCATAAATGATGGTCCAAGATTTTATAATTGTCAAGTCACCAAAGCATGACCAGTATTACATAAATAATAATAATTTTTATTGTGTGACAGTTAAATAAGAGTAAATTGTATTATTTGCTTTGAAATCATGACGATGGTTCATAAATGTCACCCATTCACAATCATTGTATAACAACAATAGAACAAATTTTATCATACAATATTTATCACATTAATTGTGAAATGACACATTGACTTTGTATGCGCAAGTTAATTTACCAAAAAAATAAATATTTGTAGGCAGTAGTATATCTTTATTTGGATTCAATAAATAAATAAATAATAAAGTTACTCTCTCATCGTCACTATACTAGTAAAAGTAAAGTTTTGAAATACATGAAAAGTCAAGAATAAATTGTTTGTTCTCGAAAAAAAACTATCTCTACTTGGTCGGAACGAGATGATAGTGAATGTATATTGAGTCAATAGTACCTACAGTTGCATGAAACATTGAATAGAATATGTGGTATAAACATTATGTAGTGAGTTTTGATTCGATTTTTTAAATGTTAAACTTGATTGTCAATCCATGAGCTTCCTATTTGACATATACGCATTAAATATGTGATTTTATCTATTGATGGTCTTCTAAATGTATAATTTTTTTAAAAGTCTCGTGTAAGCAAGTTCAAAGTTTTAATTTGAATGGAATGATGATTTGAAGGACAAAATGTAATAAAATACAAGTACAAAATGATTCTAATGTTATCCCCTCGCTCAGTGGTGCACATTAATCTTTTGACAGGTTTACAATTTTGAGTGTGGTTTAGATACTATGAAAAACCTCTCTTGATTTTATTGTGACACTATGTTGATTATCTTTAAGTTGCAAACTTAGGCAAATATAATATTATTGAATTCAACTAGATTTAGATAAAGGAAACAAAATACAAATAAGCTACATAAGAGTACTGTACATAGTAGTGTGAGACTTCAAAACTGCCCTTGCACTGAACACGTGTTTATTGTTTATATGGAATTTAAACTCTAATCATATGTTGTTGTTTTTAAAATTTCACTTGGTATGAATGAACCTGACATTATTTCTAACATGTTTCTTTCTTTTCTTTTATTAATAAATTTACAGCCTTGAGAAACCCACGACGTGGCGGAGGTGCAATGTCTGATGACGAATCTGTAAATGGCGATGCTGGAAGCATCGTCAGTTTGAATTCTGATCGTGGTAGCTACGATGATGGTAAGCAAAGAAAAAAAAATCATCCTTCACGTTATAGAATATAGAAATATAATGTTGGATTTTTTGGAAACATTTGGTAAAAAACCGTACAAAAATTTCGTTTGATTACTTATTGTTCTCTTGTTTCATTTGGAGAAAAATATTTTTGTACATGTACCGTTTTGTGTTTAGTTTGTTTTTCACAATATTTCACATAATAATTATATTATAATGCTAATTATATGTGATTCATTTTTGATGCAGTAGTTGAGAATGGAAATGATGGTCTGGACCACGATGAAGGTGGAAATGGAGCAGTTCATAGTCGTGAAACATTGGAAGAGAAAATTGCAGAAGCCATTGATGCAATGACAGAAAAGTCGGCCACGACTCGAACAAATAGTTTGAATACATTGACGACTATTTTGAGTCAACAATTTTTACCCGACTTGGTATTGAATCGTCGTGAGACGTTGAGAGATAATTTGGAGAAGATTTTTAAAAGGGGACAGAGAAGTGAACAAGGAATGGCTGCAACTCTCGCATCCCTAGCAGCCCTTCAAATTGGCTCCTTTGATCCAGATCTTGCCACAGAAGATTTTGGAGCTCTTAAACCAATGCTACAGTCTCTTCTCCTTGATCATACAGTTCCAATTCCAGTCCGAGTGAAAGTAAGTAAATTTTATATTTTTCTGCAATACTTTTTTTTCTTTTAATAATTAATAAATTAATAAATTTTTTGTGTTGTAGTGTTGCCAGGCATTGTGTCTAGGAGCATTTTTAGCAGAATCCTGTCTTGATGATCTTTCAAATTTGTTGGCAATTCTTGAACCCCTGTTTGGAGTAAAGGCCGCTAAAGGTACTACAAGTGGTGAAGAGGAAGATACTACAGCCAGTCCATCAAAAACAGTCAAAATACCGAAAAATGTGTGTGGTAACTTGGCTTCAGTTGCCATTAGTAGTTGGTCACTCTTGATTACATTGATGCCTGCCGAGTATTTGAAACCTCGTTGTATCAAATGGACCCAAACACTTTTAGCATTATTGGATGTAGCAGAGTTGGAAGTTCGTTTAAATGCTGGAGAAGCATTAGCCGTCATTGTTGAAATTTGTGACTTGTACCAAGAGTCTGATGAAGAAGATGGCTATGGATCATCTGATGATGAAGAGATTAAAACTAATGGCATTGGCAAAGTCAATGGTTCAAATGGAGTTTCCAATGGACATTCATATGGACCCAGAGTAAACATGAGGGGACTTATTGCTAAACTCCGTAAGTACTTTTTTCATTTTTTGGCCACATTGTCTATGACTTGTCATACTTATATTTTATTGGCTCAAATTTTATAGGGAATATTGGTTAAGTTAAATATTGACAACAATTTCAATTTGTTTTAAAACTGTCTTGTTTTATCTGTTGGTACAGGTCAATTATCTGTTGAGTCTCATAAATATCGCACCAAGAAGGATAGACGTCAACAACGTCATAGCTTCCGGGACTATTTGCATGCCGTTGAGGACGGTAAGTTTTATTTGAAGATTATTTATCCAAGTATCATGATTACTAAAAAATTCCAGTAATGCATAGAGTAAAAAAACTAATTTAATTTGTGATGATTTTTTATTTAACATGAAAAGGTGAGGGACCAGGGCAGTCGATAAAGTTTGGATGTGGAGAAGTTTTGGATATTGACTCTTGGATCAAGAAGAGACAGTATGATGCTATTTGTCAGGTAATGTATTGTTTTAATTGTATGTTTACATTTGTATGTCGATGCAATACAGAGGAAGAACATTAATAAAAAATGTAACTAATTCTAATGTTTTTATTTTTTCTATAGGTTCTTGGTTCGGGCATTAATCGTCACCTTGTCGATAATATCTTGGTCCGTCAAATTATGGAGTTGGGTGCTCCACGTCCAGCTGTCAATGATGGAGGTTACGGTGCAAAACAAGCAAAAAATGAACGTCAATATATGAATGCTGTTAACTTCAAAGCTCGTTGTGTATCTAGAGGAAAATCACGGGATCAACGAATGGCCAACTTATCTCTAGATTAATATTAATTAAAAATTAACAAAAAAAAGTAATTACCTACATATAAGGAACGATCATTAGATTTAAGCAAATTATAAAATTTTTGAGGCAGGATTTTCCGAGCTAACACAAACGCTACAATTCTCACTGACAGCAGACGAGTATTATGTCAAGTCTACATTTAAAAATTGTGGGGACAGACTCTTCCAGCTGTGTTTAAAATTCCTTGTCATGCCTTTTGATTAGGCCAAAATATTTTGCCTCAAAATTTTGATCAAAATACCAACCATTGGTTTATGAGAGCGATCGTACTTTGTCTGAGTTTTGATACCAGCTTCTTTTATGGACAACACGTTGAACTCGGATAGGGATAATAATAGATTTTAAGTAAAGTACGCATAATAACTTTGGTGAGTCATTAAAATGACTGAATTAAGAAAACGTATATTATAGTAAAACAAGATATATTATGATAT
The DNA here is from genome assembly GCA_034700945.1 of Arrhopalites spinosus. NCBI lineage: Eukaryota > Metazoa > Arthropoda > Collembola > Symphypleona > Arrhopalitidae > Arrhopalites > Arrhopalites spinosus. The sequence goes on from JAQIVZ010001899.1 coordinate 21,414, forward strand.
TCTTGAATTATTTTCTGACTGTTCAATGACAAACACTTTGTTTTTTTCTGTACTCTACTGTGTATTAGTTGTTAAAGAATACAACTACGAAAAAAAAATTCAATGTCGATTTCACGTAAATTACATTAAGTCTTTTAACGAGTAAAGAAATGCGTGCTGTGTATGCGTGGATTTTAACTAAAGATTAAAGTATAAAAGAATTTTATGTGAACTGCAACTTACAACTACCACTACATGAAGATAGTTGTTAAGAGTATAAGTATAGGTAATTACTATATATGTATAGGATGCATTATACGGAGAGTTTGAACTCCCAGACCTCTGTAAAAGAAAAAAAAATAAATTTAACGTGTCTAAAATGTCAAAAAAATTTGGTGTCGGAATTTTGTTATTATAGCAAATGGATGTCTCGTGTTAAAAAATTATCAGTATAAAAAAATTACATGTCGCATTCGAATAAATTGAAAATTGTAAAATAATATTATTATGAGAAAATGATAATAAAAAGAATAATACCAATTGGATATGAACAAGTGTGTGCCCTCATGAAAATTATTTCTGATTTATATTCTGATGTGCATGTTTCAGAGCATTCATCAAAGAAGAGATTTTTTGCATAACATTTTTTCATGCGATCATTGAGTATTTGGGGTCGAAATAGAAGAAAATTCAAATGAGAAAACCATTCAGAGATAAATAAAGCAAGGAAATAGGATGAGTAAAAAGTGAGTTAAAGGTAGTTTAAAGGGTTCATTTAAAGTTGAGTGTGCATGTTTCAAGCTCTAAAATACTTGGGTTGCCGGTGGTCTTCCATTTAAAGACAATTTGGTGACAAATATTAAAATATCATGACTAAAGATATTATTTTCTACGATCTGAAACAACAATCTTAAAAACTTAGAATCCAAGAAACTGTGCTCGAGACAAATTATATAATTAAACCATTTTTCATATACTTTTGATCTTCAAGTTGTAATTTACACAACAAAAAGTTTGAGTACATTGTACTGAATCTTAAACATGTTCCAAAAATTTGCAGAGCGCATTGAAGGTACTTACCACGAGTTTATTTTCCATTCTGCTTACATAATTACGCTAATATTACATTTATCTTGTTTAAAATTTATTACATGTTGATCAAGTATATTCTAGTAATTGTACTGTATTTTTATGGTGTGCTTGTTTTTAATAATACAATTATTAAATTTTATAGAGTTGGAGAAACAAATCAAAGAGATCAACAAGGAAAGAGCAAAACAAAGTGAGTAACTTTTTTGGTTAGATTATTCTTTGCTAGCAACTTTTCATGTTGAAAAACTACAGACTTTTTCTTATAATAAATTTAAGCATGTTTTTCTTATTATAATTATCTCGGTTCATAGATACATCAAATGTATTAATCTGTTTTGATTTGTCTAGTGTGTTTTTGGGAGTCAAAGTCAAAGAAGGAAGATAAATGGAAAAAGTGCATGGAGAGTTGGCTACTGAAAAATTTTGGTATCATCAATTATTATTGATAATTGCTCATTATTATATCACTATTATAAATTATAACTCTCCTAGTATATTTTATTATTATAAACATTAACATTCATTCTATTATTATGGGTGAAAGTATTTGAGTCTAGGATTATTGTTTATCTATCCAGATTGGACTCTAGTTTAAACAATTCTAAATTGAATTATTGTGCTTCTATAAGACTATGTATTTTTGTAAAACATAATATCTATAGTTATCAAATATACCCCTTTTCATAAATAATATTAATTTTTCACAGATTTTGACATCCAGGACGACCTCTCAAAACTATCAGACAACGATGAACCGGAAGAAGAAAGAAAGTCTGACTCTTATAGCCAAGCATATGAAGAACCTGTCATTAGTAGTTACAATAACTTTCAATTAGCTTTCATCAAAAAGCAAGTATATAATAATCCACATCTCATCATTGAAAGTCCGCCATTTAATTCATCTGAAGAAAATAATGGATTACAAAAACAACAGGGAAGAACTCGTAGTCAACATGATCGTGAAGATGAATATCAGAGTCAGCAAGTCACTGGACTCATACCGGAACCAGCTCATTCAAATTCTCAACCCCGTAGTCATGGAATATTGAAGCTCTCTTACGATAATAAATGTCGAAGTAATATTGTCAATACAAAGGAACAGTTACGGCCTGAGCATTTACACAAACGAAAGTCTGCGAGCTTGATGGCTGAACGGAAATCTTCATCTTCACCATCTTCTTGTACCACACCCGTGTCATTGCAAAAAATTGATGAATATTCTTCCAATAAATTGAGGCTTAGTCATAGTCGTGGCCATATTGGAAGTAATATTACATTGACTCCTTTACCCTTAACATCCTCATCAACTGTAAATTCTGATCCTGGTGGTTTTGGCCATAGTGGCGAAAACTCTTCACCTTCTCGAAATAATAACACTTCTACTAATTACTTATCAAATAATCTCTCAAAAATTGGTCATAATGTTACTAGTCTGACAAACACATCCAGTGCTCATCCGTTGAAAGAGGAAGACAATGAACAAGAAGAATGGCAAGAGGAAGATGAATGTGCTTTGCCTCACTATAATACAGGACAGCTTGAAATTCGTAGGCGTAAGTACCTAACATTATTATTTGTGGTATTTCATTTTTTATTCTTATACATTTATAAATTAAACTTCCACTAAAAATTATTTTAATGTCTAACCTTGATATAGAAAATATAAATCATGAAGAGTCATCAGAAGGTCGGAACTCAATAACGTCAATGTCTGAAGAACAAGATATTGAAGAAATCTCAAATGACATGGAAGATCATCACAATACTGACAACCTCAATCTCAACCACATCCCTGGAGTCCTCTCATCTGGAGATATTAACATGTTTAAAGGCGGAACAAATTTCTTTTCCAATCCCAAAAACTTGCCGATTTGTAGTTTCTGTGGCAAATCCTATTCATCGCAAACCTATTTAAAAACTCATATTGATGTGGTGCACAAAGGAATGAAGGCTTTTCGGTATGTTTTCATTTGATTTTAACTAAAACTTTTCAATTGAGAATTGTGGAGATTTTTGTGTCAAAAACAAAATAATTGGGTAAAAGAAGTTTCAAAAATGAATTTTGTCCTTTCAATGTTTTTCAGCTGTGGGAGTTGTGGAGCTACATTTGGTTTCAAGTCGGATTTAACTCGGCATGTACGTAGTCATCTTAAACGGAAGACGAGTGTAGTTTGAATACAATTGTGGAATTACATCGGAGAGAGCTATGAATGTGAAGATATACAATGAATCGAAAAAGTGAGCTACTATATAATAAATCATAAGGATCGATCAATTATATTATAAGCTTTAAATTTAATATTATACGCTTATATTAAAACGAAAATTAATATATATATATATTAATATATAATATATATACACACTAGTGCAGTTGGTGCAATATTTGACGGTGTAAGAGTTAGATCATGTCGCTGCTTAATCAAACTGATTTTTAGTCACTGAATGCAATTTTGACCTTCAATCTTGAGTCATGTTATGTATGTACAAATAATTGTTCGCATTGTTGATGATGAATCCTAGTTAGTACGTACAGATAAATCTCTTGTTATTCTCTCTCACTTAAGGACGAGCTCATTTGTTTTTACTTTACAATATTTATATATGTAATAAGTCATTTACTTGTTACGTAATTTTGTTTGCAAGTTTATATATAACATGTACAATGTAGCTCTTTTAATTATTGCCCATCTTTTTTGGAGCTACAGTAGTTTCTCTCGCCCAAACACAACTTTTTCGACCAGTTTATGACTCTTAAACTCTCTGAAATTCTGACTCAGAATTAAATTCTACATCTAAAACTTGTCTACAAAATGTTGTTTGACCAATAGAAACTACTGTAGCTCCCAAAAAGATGGGCAATCATTACGGCAACACGGTATACAAACACTTGGTTTGCTTTCCAGTCAGTATTACATTCTTGTATGTATCAAAAAGTTTACTGATTCTTTTCATTGATGAACTTTGATATTTAAAAGTTAAAATATTCTCTTTGTTTTATTGTAAGTGTGTAAATATATTATATTATACACACAAGTCTCAGCTTTTGTCTAACTTAATACTAAATACTAGTAAATACTATTCCACATTGCGTCATGATTTCACAAAAGTCTCAGTTTTTTTCTGTGGATTTCCTGTGGATTCTATATTTTGTTTCTGGACTACTCTGCAGTAATGATTAAATCATTATGTTGTCAAGTTTAATAATTAAACTAATATGAAATTGGCTTTGTATTCTTAGAAAATGGTAATTTTCCTATTTGGCAGCTGTCCAACAAAAACTTTTTTTTTGGCCAATGATAAAGCTTAATTCTTTAGTTAGGGAAGAAAATTTTAATATTTTTCTGTTACATTATTTGTAGTAAAGTGTACACGTATGAAAAATATTGTATGCATTCTTTTCTCTTAATATAGATCTAAAACGTTTCTTGTTAGCCATATTCACATTTTTAATTAAAAGGTAAAAACGGAAGTAATGATTCGTGAATGAATTTTTTTTCAATTTTTGCAAAGAACAACAACAGTTAAAACTATAAACTCGTAAACTAAACTATAAATTCTGCATCTCCTAAAAAATTGAAAACTTTGTTGTGTAAATCAAAAAATTAGTTACTGAATAAATAGTAACAGTAGTTATACAGAGTGGTCATTTTAAAACTAGTTGGAAACTTTCCCAAAGCTGCGGGAACATTTCCTTCCCAAGCAGCTCA
>JAQIVZ010001900.1:0-26185 GCA_034700945.1 Arrhopalites spinosus
TGGCTACCCGCCAGAGCCTAGGCCAGTAAAGGACCAGCCCCGCTCTGGACCAGCCCCACTCTGGGCTACGACATATGCACTATGTGTTGAAATGGAATTACATTTTTTGGGTTTGTTTGTCTAGCTTTTGGAACTATTCGACAGTGAAGATCCACGGGAGAGAGATTTTCTCAAGGTATAATACATGTTGTCGTACAAAGTTCAAATAATCATGTATTATGCATTTCAGTTTAATTAATTATTATGAATTTTGATGGTTTTCCCCTTCTACAGACAGTGCTACATCGGATATATGGAAAATTTTTAGGACTACGAGCATTCATCAGAAAGCAAATCAATAATATCTTCCTTCGGTTCATTTATGAAACAGGTTGGTAATGTTTATTGTGAAGGACATGCTTCAAAGGAAAATGCCTTGTTTTTATTATTTTTATACATGTACTGCAATTTACTCCCTGTCAGATTGTATAATGATTTTAATGAATGTAATTTTAGAGCATTTTAACGGTGTAGGAGAACTTCTTGAGATCCTTGGGAGGTAATATTAGATAAAGTTATGAACAGTAATTTGTTGGGACATGTTTCAGTTTGTGTAGCGTCAACGTAAATACGTAATTTATGAAATTGTAATTTATTTTTACAGTATCATCAACGGCTTTGCTCTACCTCTTAAGGTCAATAGATATACACAATTATGTCTTCATTTTTTGTATTTTTTATTTAGTTAATACGTATTCTAATGATTTTCTTGTTCTCTTACTTCAGATGGAGCACAAACAATTTCTCGTCAAAGTCCTAATACCCCTCCATAAGGTACCTATCTCTTGATAATTTTGTCTTTTAAAACAGACATTCCTTTACAGATTTTTTTCGCTTCATGTCTTCTCTAAAAAATTGAAAGCAATTTTTTTGTACACGCTTTTTCAAAGAAAGAAAAAAAGTAAAAGGAAAAAGGAGTTATAATCATTGACTACTGTTATTCACTGACAATGTAGTATCTACTGTGAATTCTTTCAGTATTTGTATATTATAGTAGTTAATCAGTTGGTAGTAGCAGTAAGTAAGTTTTAAACGATTAAGTAGTTGTTTATTTTATTTTTTTATTGGCTATGAGGCTATAATGATGTACTTTTTTGGCTGAGACAATACGTTTCTAGTCTTCTAGTTCGTATTAGTACCTATATTGTGAAATACATGTTGTAAGGATTTTCTGTGAATGATTTTTATGTTTAGTTATCATTTAAGTTTATTAAGCTTTATTAAGTTTGTTTGGTCACGCTGATGTTTTAAGTTGCAAAATTTTGATTCCCATTTTGGAGAAACAGGTTCGGTGTCTATCTCTGTACCATGCTCAGCTAGCCTACGTAAGTCATTTTAAACTAACTATGAAATATAATATGACGATAATAATATTTAAAATATATTTTCAGTGTACAAAATATAATTAATATGCCGTCCTGCTTTTTTTTACATCATTACAGTGCGTGGTACAATTTCTGGAAAAGGATGCAACGCTTACCGAGCCTGTTGTTTTAGGTCTTCTTAAGTTTTGGCCAAAAACTTGTTCTCAGAAAGAAGTTAGTCTCTCAATTATTATGAAATTGTCAATACATGACGTTTGAAATTAATATAAATTTATTCTATGATTCAAAGATTCAATAATTTCAAGTTCAGACATACAATGCCATATAGTTTTATTGTTTTACAATAATCATAATTATGAATTCTAGGTGATGTTTTTGGGCGAAATTGAAGAAATTCTAGATGTAATTGAGCCTACTCAGTTTGTTAAAATTCAAGAAAGCCTTTTCAGGCAAATTTCCCGGTGCGTATCAAGTCCGCATTTCCAGGTTGCTGAGAGAGCTTTGTATTTTTGGAATAATGGTGGGTATCTCATTTAAAAATAATTATTTTCTGTACAAATTAATTTATTGTGCATATAATTATACAGAATCTGTAATATATGTTATATGTATTCGTCCTTTCTTGAAACACTGTACATACTAGTAGGCACTGTTTTCTTGGAATGGCCGGTGTCTACTATGAATTTAAAAACTTTCTAATGGGTTCTCTTTACTTTTTATTTTATAGAGTACATAATGTCTCTAATAGAAGAGAACAATGTAGTGATCATGCCAATAATGTAAGTATAATTCTAATTCACAACTTTGTTTATTTCATTGACGATTTTTAAAGTCATTTGACGGTACCAAGGGCTCTTTTTTTTCGTCTTCTAAAATATATGCTTTGTGTTGTAGGTTTCCGGCTCTTTATCGAATATCGAAGGAGCATTGGAACCAAACCATAGTCTCATTAGTGTATAACGTGCTCAAGAGTAAGTGTAAATTTTATTTTATGAAAATACCTGTCATCACATATATGTGGACTGATATATATGGAGGTCTTAATTTATTTGATCATATACATATTTATTCCAGTGTCCAACATTTAGTGAGTCAACTTACTCGCACTCGCGATAAACAGGTCGTCACTCACTCGCCACTCACTCAAAGGTCAAAAAAATATTTTGAACTCGCGACCCACTCGCAAAGTGAGTGGAAGTGAGTGCGAGTGAGTGGAATTTTGACTCACTCAACAGGGTATGTTCGCGAGTTTTGAGTGAAAATGTTGGACACTGGTTTATTCCAATAATCATAAATGTTATTTAACATTATTGTGCGTATCTTATCAAACAGCTTTCATGGAAATGAATCCTGACCTCTTCAATAACCTAACAACCTCGTACAAAGCAGAACGCCAAAAGTATGAATGCATTTTTTTTGAATCTTTCTCTCTCTATCTACCTGCTTTCTACTACACTGCTAATACCAGTAGTACTGTCACCGTATAACATTCTAAATGTTTCTAAATTTAGACACCCCAAGAAGTATCACCGCGCGTATAAAATAATAGAAACACATATTCTAGATTTATTGAGTCTAAATTTAGAATGCGTTGTGCTCAGTAATGTAATAATATGCAAATAATATGTACATATGTACCTGTTTTTCAAAAATTATTTCTGTCTATTGATGTGGTAGTAATAACTTTGTACCACCTTAAAGCCATATGGGACGAGTATTCATAGTAGAATAGTTTGCGTGACAAAATCTTGACGGATGATTAACTAATTGACTTTTTTTATTATTAATTTAATAGGGAGAAAAAGAAGGAGAAAGAGAGAGACGAGTTGTGGAAACGATTGGGAGAATTAGAAATAAATCAGGGCCCTAATAATGGGAGCATAGTGGGGAATCCTAGTAATAAAAATAGTAATGATACGAACAGTAATTTTCAAACATCAAGTTCAGAAGCCGCTGCAAGCGACCAGCCCAAATGAATCCTCTTCACGCTTAAACCAAAATATTAATTAACTAATTATTATTATTATTCAAACTTACTATATAAACAAGGACTATATATATATTCATAAGTTATATTATTCTGATAGTATATGTATGACAAAAAAACCTACCATACGTAGTACCTATTTTGCGTTGTCCGTTTGTCATCATGAGAGAGAAAAATGTGTCTCCATATAAGAATGCATATAAATATGTGTATGGAGGGAAAAAAACCTACTCTTACGATTAGGAATTATATTATTATTGTGTTGTGTTATCTACTAACTGTTCCCTAATAATTCTACTAACTAAGTTGTAAAAACAAATTATAATTAAGTCCTATAAAAATAATAATATTATACTTTAGTCTCCAGATTGATTACTAAACAAAAAAAAAAGTTACTGATAGTATAGCGATTAATATGGTTATTCTTATTATTAGGTAACTGTATAATCTGTCATAATAATAATATTGTTATTATATTATATAGGTATTTAATTAATGAGGATAATAATAATATAGTATAAGACACATTACATTGTAATAATTACAATATATATTATTGTACGAGAGTCTCCCGGAAGAGAATCAACAAACAACAACACAAAGAAGCGTGGAAAAAATAGAGTCAGTTTCATCTTTTCATCTTCAGCAACTTGTTACATGATATATACATATATATCAATACACAATATATTATTATACACATAAAAATTAATTGCAGTTAATGTTAGTTATATATATATATATAAATGACACGGTTGTATCATCATGATGTATTTGGATATATATATATATATATGTATACATATTATGATTAAGGGCGTAAGCAGCAATTGTTATTGTGCCGTAGTATTAGATTGACTCATTATATATTTATATTATTGTATATTATATTCAGAAAACCACAGTTTACATAATAAGTTAATACGGTTATGTAACGTACCATACAATTTACCACCTACATTATTCTGTTGTTGATGATACATACATATTATACATATACAATATATATATAATATGTAGTACATATTTGATTTCTGAAAGAGAAAAAATGTCAAAAATAATTTTATTATTTATTGGTAACCTCACACAATTTTTGTCTACTTAATAACCACGCTATTATATTATCATTACTGTACGGCTTCTGTTGAAGTTAAGGTACAATATTCATGAGACTACGTTATCATGATTATGAGTAGTATTATATGAGGATACAAGAAAAACAAGTGAGGAGAAAATTACGTGCAATGGCACAGATTATACTAAATATGAAACATGAAAATAAAAAAGATTGTATACAGATATACTAAGATATGGCTTTTAAAAACAAAACAAACAAAAAATGCAGGGGAAGAGTATTGGTTGAAGAGATGTAGAGAAAAAAAGAGAAAAATTCATACAAATCAATATTCTTGAACTACTATAATGATGATTATAATTATTACAATTGATATAACATTATGTACCTACCAATACATTACCTACCCACAGACTTACTTATACTATACCAATAATAAGGACTTAATTGTAAAATTTTCATTTGGCAAAAAAAAGAAACCCATGTGAATTAATATAATATACTGGTTAAAAATGATTCGTTATTGATTACTGGATTGATGCAATAATATTAGTGTATATATTTACATAATTAAGTATAGCATATAAAATGTACTATAAATAATACAGTATAGTATATACATATATATATATTATATCTAACATTACATATAAAAAGCACCAGTTGGATATTTTATCTATCTAGAAACCTAAACATGCAAAATCTTCTCATCTCCTCCGAGCCAATTTTGCGAACAATGGTGACGTCAATCTAAAGAATTAATAATTTATTTATTATTATCATTATTTTTTTTGCTTTGTTTTTGCGTTTGGGCACTTACTATTATATGTATAATTTATTTAATTTGATCTATATATAACAATATGACCCTTGAGCTGACATTTATTTTAAGTACAAGCTCATTTGTCCACACAATATCATATATTTATAAAATACATAACAACCTGATTCTCTTAAAAAAATGTAGTCATTTAGTACTGAAAGAGTAAAAGGGGAATGATGAAAGGCAAACGGATCCTTTTGACCTTTTATTGCTTTTGTGTTTCCAAAATTCCCAATTTTTAGTAGGTTCACATTCGGGTTTGTCTTAAAAGCTCGATGTTACTTCTGCTTTTGCTAAAATATATTTTGTTTGCTATCCGTTGTATAATTAATTATTATATTACTACATTAAATTATACTTACTTATTATTATGATTAATATTATTAATTCTACTAGATAGAATTATTGGTAAATGGCTGCAAATTTCAGCAGCCACAAATTAGCCTGTTAGTGAATATATATAAAATATATTTAAAAGTACACACGAGTGCGAGGTGGTATATTTAGTACATTGAGAAGAAAAATACATTGACTGTGTAAAATAAATAAATAAAATAATACAATGATAGTGAGAGGAGGACAGAGATAGTAGAGGAATGCAAATGATGATATAGATGATGAGTGTGAATTCAAGATTATATTATACATAATTGATATAAAGAAAAGCAATGATTGAGAGGAATTGATTTGACATGAGTTTGAACCATCACGATTTTAGTGACAGACATGAAACACATATGAATTATATATGATGATGATATAAATGATTATTATATATAAACTTAAGTATACTTAACTACTACTGATTGTGAGGAGAGAAAAAACCAGAATCTTCGTGCTAAGGCAAAAAAAATAAATTAATAAAATTAAAAAATTAAAAAAAGAACAACAACAAATTAAATCAACTCATCCACACCCAGAGCACCATCCTGTCAAAATGTAGAATTTTAGACGAGTAAAAAATTGTTTTATTACAAAAAAACTTTGTCAAAATACGAGTGTATGCATCCTAATTCAAGGAGATACTGAACAATGGAGAATGGCCAGTGAATTAGTACTTTCTAGGATTAATATTCTGGAGCCGAGCATTTCAACCTCAGCAGTGTTGTGGAAGCATACTGAAGCAGTAGAATTGTCAGTAACAATTTGTTACATGTTTTTCAGTGATTCCAAAAAAAAAATTGTAGGAAAATGGCGAAATTTCAGTAAAATCATTTCACCTCATTGACGTCAAAGATTCTGTTAATTTTTTGATTAGGACTACTGGCAAATTGTTTAAACAAAACACTAGAGAAAATATTTTGAAATTTATTTGGAATTAAATAAGTAACTGAAGACACTATGCTCGAAAGGTTCTAAATAGAGAATTTTTTTTTAAAAAATTAACAAATGTTTGCGACAAAGAAATGGAAATTCATTCGATGATTCATAATATTAGAATTTCTACGTTAGAAATACATAAAACAAGTAAAATGGTTTCCTGCACTCCATACAAGACTTATAAATGGTAAAGTTGACTCTTAATTCAGGCAAGCTTTGAGAAAACAATGGATTCTAAATGGAGTCTTAGTTGGAATGTTGACTAATGAGATTTTTTTGCTACAAGCATTCTCAGTCATAACTTGAATCTTTACACTCTGCCTGATTAGTGATTTCATTAGAACGAACGTCTGCTATTATTTATCGTTTATTATTTTATTATTAAATAGGTTGCGTTACAACTCTAGGTTCAATTGAATAATTTTTATTTTAAATCCAAAATAAATAATTGTGCAAGTTATTTACAGTTGTACACCATTCACCGTGGAAAATTTCAATTACTAGAATTCAATTTAGCGAACAAAAAAGCTGCTCAAATGATTCCATATAGTCCTTTTAAAATGTTTGCTGTACAAATGTAGTCGAGAATTCATGAAAAAAAACAGTAATAATGAATGTATCATACCATGCAAAGATGTCATAAGCCTTAGTGAAATGTTTTTTTCAAATAAATCATTCAATGCATTGTCGAATAATTGTGCAAATCTCCAGTTGATTCAATGAAATGACCTATCTTTAATTTACTACAAGCAAAGAAGTTGCCACATTGTATCGGACAAAATGGATCCTCTCATTGCCTTTGATCAAATATGATTCTAAGACCAAAAATATTCAAGATGCAATGCCCCATACCTTTGACTCCGTTGTTTATTATGCAATGATTAGTTGTCATCAGGTGATCAGTACTCCTTTCCATTCGTGAAGTAGAATTATTTTGTATGCCATAAGCTCATTAAACTACGGAACATAACAAATACAACTAATTTAGTGGGTCACCACGTCGAAAACGTTATCATATAAAAACATTATCTGTACAAGTCATTTTAGTTTTATTTAATTCTTTGTTCGAATACATGATTTAATTCAAACAATTTGAATATGTTTTATAAACGACTTTATAGTACACAGTAAGCAGTTGGCAGTTAAAAATTGTAACTCATAGTAGGTCATACGAAAAAAATCCAATAGGAAGTAAGAGTATCAAAAATTAAAAGTCCCCCCCCCAATATACATAAAGTGATGTATACACACTAGAATAATAATAATATCCCCTTTAAAAATTTAAACTAATTTCTTTTTTAACGTGATAGCCGTCACTTCACAAAACGGGCCTGTTCTATCATACACGTCAACACCTCTAACGATAAAATGATAGCGATTTTCTACCGCAAACTGTAAGATATAGAAAGAAAAATATAATTAGATATTTACATAAATAATTCTGAAAAACAACTTAATGAATAATTTATTTTACTGTAATGACAGTAACTCTTCAGTAGTTCATGTACTCTTGTTACCTGAGATAAAGTGCAGGCCATTGGTAGAGGAAGAGCCTTAACATCTCCAACTCGTTTCCAAGAGGCAGCTTTTGTTGGAGCGGTTTGACCGAGAGGCTCTTGACAAGCGTATATTTGGTAAGTTTGAATTTCTGCGTGATTGGTTCCCAATTTAAGGGTCCACGATAACACGATTCCTTCCCTCTGCTCTTGTAGGGTCAGATCAGGTCGTGGTGGAATATCTTTCGGACAACGTCGAGGCATACACGATGTCGATGGAGGAGGAAGAGGTGGCTATAAATATGACAATTATTTGTATTTATTTTACATGTACAGGGGAAAAGGGTTGCGCTCATGAGAGAGAGAGAGAGAGAGCTAACTAAAAAAAGTTCTTTAGGTAAGTACTTACCAAAACATATTTTTTAACATCCGGCGTTACAGGTCGACAAACAGGACGTATCATGGATTGGGAAACAGTGGGCATTAGTCGAGCAGCAATAACATTATTTCCCGGAAGTTGGTTAATGTTCTGTGATAAAATTAAAAAATTGTCATATTATACTTCAAAGGAAGGGTCAGTGACCTGAGGTCACACAAAAAAATGGTCATAAAGGGTATAAAAAACAAATATTTACCAAAACATATTTTTTAGCTTCTGGATGTAGTCCAATTGGTCGAAGACCTGGACGTATTTGAGTGGCCGTTGTGAATCGAAGGGGAGAAGTCGTAGGGGTCATATCGGTAATTGGAGTGGTAAGGAGAGATTTTGATGGTAATGTTGAATCATCATCTGTCAAGTCCACAACAAAATCCACAACTCCTGGTTCAATGACTTTAACCTTGCTCTGAATACCATTAATCATTTTCGCAACAGCATCCGTAGCATGATTCCGTTTGGGGGGTGAGCTTGTCAAAGCATTTGTTCCAGGTGATGCGTTTGGACTTAATTTTTGAATTTTAATTTGCTGTTTCTCCAATTCAACTTGTTTAGTGACGTCGGCAACACTCACCACAGGTTTATTAATAGTTCTTTTTAGCCCATTAACCGATGAGAGTAAAGCCGGAGGACCATTATTAATCGATACATTATTATTGGTAGTTCTTAAAATTCCATTAGATTCCCCAGGTTCTTTGAACAGACTCGGTTGAATATTATTGTATGCAACTTGAAGACCCACGGACCGGTAAAATCGGATAGGTTGATAAGCCTGCGTATCGCTCCCGTTTCTACCAACATTTTCGGACATTGACCGAACGGCTTTTGTCAAATCTACTACCTATAAAAAAAAATTATAAAAAATATATGAAGACAACACAAATAAACATAAATTTTTTTTTATAAAAAAAGGATCATCAAAATATGCACTTAATTTATTTGCCCTTTCATATGTACCTACTTAATATATAAGTACTATCATCAATTTGATCATCCAAATAAATATATTGTGTACATATCAAGTAGCACATTTTTTTTACTGTATGACCCCATGCAATATTTTGGATTTTGAATATTATAATTTATTTAAATAACATGGTAAAAAATAAAAAAAATTAATCGATTAATATAATTTACCTGTCGTTGTAAATTTGTGACCCGATGCAGTAATTTGTCCCTTTGTAATTCAACCATGAGTAGCTTCGAGTGGAGAGCTCCGATGGAAGAGTGCATATTTATAGACTCCACAATTTTATTGAGAATTAAATTCTCCACATCGTCACGCACAAGTGTTCTCACTTCACTTTTTGAAGACTCTTCTTGAACTTCCTCTGACATGATGAATAGGAAAGTTCAAACACAAATTTTCGATCAAAATTTTCGACCATAAAATAATGGAACGGGAACTGTACCACAACGAAAGGCTCTCTCGTTTCGTCGTCTCGACTTGAGTCGAATTGACATTAGAGAAATTAAGCCAAAGGGGACTTTAAAGGGACCAACCAACTCCAACTTTAACATGGGAGCAAATGCACGCTCAACTCAAATCACCTGACCCTTTTTTTTAGTGGGCGGAGCATAGAGGCGCTCAGTCTGAAAATTCTTCGCTTGTTCGAAGCTTGTTCGCTATAATCTGCGTCCATGCTTTTAATGACAATTAATTATTTAATAAATGATGGACTTTGACATCATGAAATGAATTAACCCTTAGCATTGTTCAAAAAACTGAAGTCTCTTCTACACATGAATGAAAAATGCCGAAGAGAGTGAGTAGTAGTCTCATCAAAAAATAGAGAGAGAGAGAGCGAAAGTAAAAAACTACACGCACGCCATGTCGTCTTTGAGAGAGGTAATAAATGATCATCACTATTTATTTATTATTAAGTATTAATTATTGTGTTAAATATTAAATGTCAATAAGTATAAGTATATAATAAATACGAAAGTGTATAATACATGTAGTACAGCATCATTATTCACATAATAATGATTTCATGATTTATATATATATCATTATTATATATTGTGTGCCGTTGTCTGTTCGTCTGTTGGGTTCTTTTCCTCTCTCTTTTTGGAACTTTTCTTCTTCTCCCATCCATGTTTTTGTTATTCTCTCCTTAACATAATTTATTTGTTTTGTTTTTTCTCTCGTTGTGGTTTGTGTGTAATAACTTAGTTTGTATATTTATACTGATGAATGTTTAAGGAGAAGAAGCAGCATTTCTAATTTTGCGGGGGAGGGGGGGGACCAACAGTCAATTTGTTTTTTGAGTCTTTCTAAGGAGGAAATTTTTTCTTCTTTTTTTATGTATTTTATGGTTGTCTCTCTAATACCCCGAAGCTTCTTTGTACTCAGAGCCTTCAAGAGTGAAAAAATCTTCAAGTTTCCATTGGAGAGTCTCAAATGTTGGGCGCTTCATGGGGTCAGCATGCCAACACTCCAACATGATGTCGTACAAACGATCCGGACAACTTGGTGGACATGGCATTCGATATCCATGCTCAACTTGATGTAACACCTCTGCGTTTGTCATTCCAGGATATGGAATACGACCATAGGTTACTAATTCAGTCAACAGGATTCCTACAGACAAAAAATAATCAATAATTTAATTGGTATATCTTTATAAAGATCCCATTACGAGTCCATGATTGTGAAGGTTGTTTTTCAACTTACTGCAAATCAAAAGCAAAAAAAAAGTTGAATTATTTTTCTCAAATATATTATTTTTTGAAAATTATTGACAAAAAGTTTTAAAAAGTCACTGTTTCCGTACCCAAACGACCATACGTCAGACTTGATTGAAAATTTCGAATAATTTGCTGCCTCTGGCGCTGTCCATTTAATTGGGAAGCGAGTTCCTATAAAAGGTGAAAGGTTAACATCAAACTGTCTTTGTTTCACTATGCATTCCTTCCTACTACCATAGCAAGTAAATGGAATAAGATATACTTGCTGTTATTACTGATATGTACACTATCCATAAATCTTAGAAAAGTCTTAGAAATACTTTGTTTTGGTATTCACAAGAATTATAAAAGATAAAATGTACACCTCATCATAAAATATTCTATATGACATTTTTTAAAGACCAAAGGTCAAAGGTAACTGAAAGAGAGAGGTGACCCCTCCCCCTCCCCTCACTCAGTGCTTAATTTATATTGCTATAACTGGCGGTCTATTAGACTAGTATCGATTCTACGTGTAAATTAGTAAATTAAAGTACATTTTTTGACTGTTTACTGAAAATTGAGTCCAAACATTGTAACTTACCTAATCTTGCTTCATACTCATCTTCTTTAATAAGACGGGCGAGACCAAAGTCAGCAATTTTCACGGTATTAGATTCACCAACCAAGACATTTCTTGCAGCTAAATCTCGATGAATATAATTTTGACTTTCTAAGTATGCCATTCCCCCTGCAATTTGAGCTGCCATGTCTATGAGCTGTGGTAATTTGAGTCCGCGTCCTTTTCCACTCAAGAACTCCAATAGTGAACCATTTTTCATGAGTTCTGTGATGATAAAAATGGGTTCTTCTAATGTACAAACAGCGTACAGTTGGATCAATTTTGGATGACGAAGCTTTTTCATGATTTGTGCTTCAGCCAAGAAATCCTTGGGATCCATCGTTCCTTTAGAAAAAAAAGAAGATTTATCAGTTATTTATGAGTGATAAAAAATTATTGTTTTTTTTAATTCTACTGCATCGTGAATGATGATTCGGCATTATATGATACACTAATAAAATAATTCAGTGAAATATTATAACATACCAGGCTTGAGAGTTTTAATTGCAACAGGAGTAGTATTATTCCAAAGACCTTCCCAGACTTCACCAAATTGACCATGTCCCAATTTTCTCAAGAATTTCAATGAGGATCGATCAATTTCCCATTGATCTCGTGTATTGTGAGAAAGTCCTGCAATGTAAGAACATTTTTTATTAAAACGATGCACACTCCATTTCATTAAATGTAACGCGTGATGTAAAATACATACCTCCAGTGACTGGCTTTTCGATTTGAATACATGGCTTTCGAAGATTCACACAGAGGCCGTCCGGATCTTTGGAGTAATGGTCTACTAATTCTTGAAGTGTTCGGAAAGTTGTTCGTCGAGCAATAAAAAATCCTCCTAAAAATTGATTAAATCAATTGTGCATTTAAAAGAAAGAGTAGAGCATCTATGAGAGGTTTTTTTAATTCTCAATCACGTTACATAATGCAATAAAATTTGTTCCCTTTTTATGTTTAAAAAATTCTATGATATTTTTGAACTATGTAAAATAATTATTGAAAAATAAACTGACCATCGTCCAGTTGTCGGATTCTGTAATGTTTCACAGTATCCCCATCCCGAACTGATAAAGAATAATCATTCCTTCTTGACTCGGAGCTAAATCGCGAAGGTAGTTAAAATAGAGTACATTAATTAATGATTAATTAATTTAATTTTATCTAAACATTTATATGACGATTAATAAATAAAACCAAAGACTTACTCTCGAATCAGAAAAGCTCCATGTTCATTTTCTGGAAGAAGTAATTTCTTTTCTGCTTCTATCCGCTTAATTTTCCCAAAGTACCATCTGAAAAAAATTCATCATTCAGTGAGGGACTTTATTCAATGATTTTACGCTAAAAAACATCAGTGTGTTTTAAGAAATGTGACAAACATATATACGAAGAATACTTACGGTTCAGCTTCAATAGATTTGAGTTTGGCAACATAATTTGATGGAATGTAACCCTCTTGACGGGTACTTTTTGACCTGGGTAAGAATATAAAAAAATCATCATTTAGTAAAATAATTTCAAATGCTCCCTACATCACGTTATATTGTATAACAAGACGACTTTTCATCGTCAAGTAAGCTAAGTATTTATTTAAAAACTATAATAAAAAATAATCATGTACAAATATAAGAATGACTTACCTAGCAAACCACCAATCCCCCTGAGTGTCATTCAAGATTTCTAAATGTTCTCCCTTTTAAAAAAGTAAAACGGATTAATTATAAAATGAATCAAACGACAACAACAATGTCACAGTGTATAAATTTACAGAAAAATTATTTTGATGATGCATATTGTATTCTTACTTTTCGAAAGCTTAAGTCTTCGTCCGTTCTTGCATCGTAATCATATAGAGCAACGAAAATTCTTGCATTTCCAACTGCAGCTGTGTCATGATAATGAAACAATAATAATATTATTTGTCATATGTACTTAATTAGAGAATTCAATCAGACAAAATACACTAGTACAATTAAGTTGTACAATAAAATAAAAAACCACTTGATCTTTTTGAAAAATAATAAATTAAATAAATGATTTATCATAAATCATAAATTCAGATAAACTTACCGGCGGTCGCATTATTTGGCACTCCCTGTCAAGATGAATCAACAAAAATAAAATAAACAACCACATAAGAATAAACCATTTAAATTTTAACCTGCCTCACAAACATGTCACAAAATAAAAAAAAGCATGAAACCCAAAATTGGCAAAATAAATAATCAAAAAAAAACCTAAACAAATAAAAGCGTAAAAGTAATGAGGAGTAAAATAAAAAGAACAAAATAATAAACAAAACAAAACAATCAAAGCATACTTGAGAATTGTTGTCAGAATCTGGAAGTGGTGGAAGAGAATTTGGATTACGAACATGATGTGATGGAATATGATGAGTTGTATTCAATTCGGCCGCAGATTCATGGACATGAGCTACCGAAGAATTGGGGACAACCGTGACCGATGTGTCAACTTTAGTACCACCAATGTCACCATTGGATCGACTACGATTTCCACTTAGACAATTACCCATTGTCCCCCTTCAGTTGGGGGGAATTAATTTTTTTGTTCACAAAAATCTTTCGTCCCTACCAACTAGTACGACATGTATAAAAAAACAACAACAATTTACTTACTTAGAAGAGTACAAAAATTGTCAAAACTAATAGAAGTCCAAAAATCTATTGGACCTCCAAATTGAAGGCTCTTTACTAAATTCTCATCTCTTTTTTTGATCTCTCTCATGAGAAGAGAGAGAGAGAGAGAGTTCAACTAGGAAGTTGAAGTGCCTTTAAAAATTCGTACGCTTCGAGTCTCATTGCTCAGTTAATGCAATACATTCTTTCCAAAAAGGACACCGCCTTCTTCATGTTGTAGTAAATTTTTAGGAAGCGAACCGACGCTTGCATTCTCTGGCTGTCTGTAGTCCCTCTCCCCCAACTATCTCTCTCTCCTTCCTCGCTAACTTGGTGATAATAAGATTATCCTCCTGTCCTCATTTACTATCATTACAATGTAATCATATCATATTTAAGACTGGTGACCATACCCTATTTATATGACAATTATCTTGAATGCTATTATTTCATACTGTCTCTGGCTTAACTAAACCCACACACACACCATCCCGTACTACTACATGACAGTAACAAAGAAAGATTCATTCATTGACTCAAGTAAGTACTCAGCCACAAGGTTCTTTTTCTTCATTTCTTTAAATAAAAAAAAGAGATTTTTTAATTAGTTTCTTCAAAACTGAATTTGTTCAATTCATCATGTATTTACAATCTTGTGTTTTAAATATTATTATGTACATCCACAGGGGCCGTGATGTTTACTGGTATACAACATTGAATAAAAATAATAATTAATTACAGAAAAAATGGTAGCGCAAACTTTTTGTACACAATGTATATTTATATATAGTAGAATATAATTTACAATTATTAAAGGGTCGATTAAGTCGGATTAAGAATAATTTAAAAATTAAAACATTATTTTTTTAACTATAAACTGTCAACTCATTTCATTTTGACAATCATGGGCCCGTCACTTGACAACTTCAGTTGTTAGTCACCAAGGCCAGATTCACGAATTTTGGTATTAAAAAATTTTTCTAGAACATTGGCACATTTATAATACTCTGTTTCAACGCTGTTGTACGTTCGACAATTACTAAAAATACGAGCCATGTCTGCAATAAATAATCTTCTTCCAATGTAGTATCCTTTTTTAAGTCTCTCTCCAATCGTTTTTAAATCTGTTTTGCATATAAAAAAACATTTTCAGAAAAAACACATCATATTTTGTAATGCTAATATATATATATTTTTTTCTGGTTACAGAATAAGATGACAAAGTGCTTTTTTAATTTTTATGTATACCCATAGGGAAGGGAATGTAGTCATAATAATCCGGTACTTCATTCTTGTCAACTGGTTTAACAAAAGGCCACGATGCACTATGATTTCGGACCTTTAAGAGGAGAAAAGGTTGATTAAGTGTATACAACATTAGTAATGTAAAAAGTCAATTGTACAATTTGATAGCCATTTTACCTGATTCAAAATACTTTTATAAACTAAAGTTAAATTTGGTTCATCCTCTTTCTTTGTACATGGTGCTGCAAGGAAGCATAGACATGTATTATTAACTATTATTCCTTACTTAATTAAATGACAATTGCAGTAAAATTAAATCAACAATCAAAAGAAAAAGTACCTTCATAGCCACAGATCTTTGACGCCTCTTCAATCCCAGGGATATATTGACATCTTTTACTGTCTTTCAATGTAATACCAGACATTTCTAAACTCTGTTATAAATAACAAAAAATTAATTACGATTAGCTTGAAGTCAGCTTAAATATGTGTAGAAAAAAATATAATTTGAAAAATTATAACAATCAAACCTTTAATTTTGAGTACTTCTTCTGAACTAAACGCATCATAATTTCTTTCTGCCGTCGAACAACGGCAGTGAATTCTGTGTATCTAATTGACGGATTCAATTCACAGTGCATTAAAGTTGCCCCTTCATATTCTTTAATGAACCCTCCGTAAATGTTTTTATTAATTGTAATTTCCATACTGAAGCCTTGCTTCTTAAAGTAACCTAGATTATAAATCAAAATAGTTATTAGTCTTGGTCACATGAAACTATTTTCTTTAATGTATGTAAAAAACCCCGCAATTTACACTTACCAATTGCAAATTCATCAGCATAAGTTAAAAAGTGTAAAATACCATGTTGGATATGATAATCTTTTAATTGATTCATTAAATGTGTCCCATAACCTTTCACCTGTGAAATAAAAATGCAATAGTGGTTGTCAACTTCTACATACTTACATAATAATATACACGTCACATTTAATATTTGACAAGAAAATATGTTGGTAAGAACTTACTTGTTCATTGGAAGTAACAGCGCAAAACACAATTTCAGTAAAGCCTTGTGTAGGAAACATACGAAAACAAATCCCTCCAATGGTTCTACCATCCTTGATGAGAGCCAGTGTTTTATGTTTTCTACAGCAAACATGAAAATTTAAAAACAATCAGACAATCCATTCATATAACAGTATTATGATTATATGCAAGGTTAAAGATGACAAAATTCAAAATAAAAAATAGTGTATCTAATTACGGATCAAACACAAGACGGGTAATGTATTCCTTCGGCATTCTTGGTAGTTGATGAGAAAATACATTTTGCAAACCAATAAGCCAAACCATTGTCTCCTTTGTCACTCGTTGTGTCAAAGAATTTCCAACAACATAACATGATATGATTTTACGTAATTCTTCTGACTTTGCTGCTTCATCTCTCGCAGTGGAGTCATCAAATAATGCCTGATTATCTCCACTTGTTTTTGAAAAATCAATTTCACGACAAATTTCAGCAATGAGATCGGGTGAAAAGTCTGCAGATCTTGTTCCAATCTGTTGACAGTCCGTTTCAGAGGGTCCTTTTGCAGCTCCAGGATGTTCATAACATTGATCCAAATCCATGTCTTCTGCCTGTGCTACTTCTTGTGGTTCTTCCTTAATAACTGCTGTGCTCTCTGCAGACACAGCAGCCGTCCCAACATTTGCTGTTCCTCCACCGGGTATTCTTGCCCGATTTGGACCAAATCTTTGAACTGCATGAGCAGGCAATTGAGGTTTGAACCTTGAACAAAAAGTAATAGGTGGAGATAAAATAATCTGTTTAATATTATGAAAAAAAAAGAAATTTTAGTATATGAGAATAAAATAAAAGCAAGAATAATTACGTTGGGTCCCAAATTGGACAACTTGGAGAATGAATTGCACTTTCTACATTGTCCAGTAATCTAAAAAAAAAGAAAGTAATCACATTAGACAATTCCTTTTTTTAAATGCAATAATAAAAGAAGTTGAGAAAGCTACATGTATAAAAACTAACCCTGGCAAAAGAGTTCCATAAAGTTCTCTTTTGTATGCAGGAATTTTATTTTGTTCCGTTAGAAACTTTTCAGTTAATTGCTTTTTCACTACTGGAAAAATTTCTCGAAGCATTTGACGTCCAAATATGGTAGCTGTCTCATATTTCGGAAGAGAGTCACAAAGAAGTGGTACATGGCATAAGATCAACCATCTGGAATCATCATTAGAATCAAAAGACGACAAGAGTTAAAAATAAATTTTGTGTACTGTAGAATGTATTTCATAATTTGTACTTTTCCCAGTTTAGTTTACCTAGTGTATGTGTGCTTGTAAAAGTCAAATGCTTGTCCAGGCACAAGGCGAGCACACACCATGGCTGGAGGTTCAAGTTTACAAATATTTATAGTGTGGAGCAGAATCTTTCCGAGATCGACAAGTCCATTCCACTCAAAGCTATTTAAGTGTCCGTATCTAAAGGCTAGGAGAGCCATTACGGCTCTTGAAATTGAAGGCTCTTCGTAAGGCGGTTTTCCAAGAGTGACAAAGTCGGGTCTGCAATGACAAATAAATCGGTACAGGTAGATTAACAACGTGTGTTTACAATAGCCGTACACGAATTGTTGTTCTTTTAAAGTAAAAAAATCCCACAAGTATAGTACTTACATTGGAGAACTACAGGATGCGACACTCTTTCTTAAAAGTCTAAATAAATAGTGATAAATTTGTTTCGTCTCTGGATCTTCAACGACCGGATCTGGAAAATACAAAAAGAGCATTCAATAAATTATTAAAGTTGTGTTAAAATCACTTCTGAACAAAAAGTACTAGTTAATTTTTTCTACAACAATCAGTATGCATATAAATTAAAATTGTGACTCACCTCGCTGAAGAACCATAAATAAAGTCTCAATATCTACCAGTGTACTCACTAACTCATCCAATTCATCTTCCTTCAATTTTAATAACTCTACAACATGTTTTTCTGTCAAGATAAATAAGAAAGTTTAACCAGATTACTCATACTGTCATACATCAAAAAGTTTCACTCTTTTTGGAATTTAAAAAAATACAAATGGATATTAAAAAGTGCTAATACCGAATGTATGAGTACAATTTCGACATGGCTCATTAATATTGTCAAAAAAATTATTTTCAACTGAAGCACTAGTACTATTTGAGGGTGGAAACAGGAAATTCCGGCCTGTAAAGATTTCAAAAAATAAAATATCCATAAGGGAAAAAATTAACATGAGTTTGACATGTACTTTACGTCAATTAACTAAAACTCTGTTTACCTGCCGCAAGACTTTTCCAACCAGCACATTGACATGTATCCATCTAAAGGAAACCATACAATTGTTCAAGAATTTGAAAGAGCACATAAACAAAATATTGACTAATATTTATACCTTGCATGATGAATGGGCTGCTAGACGACTTATTTTCTCATTTCTAGTCATTGCTTTAAATTGAGCTTTACGGTTAGCCACTCGTTGAGGATGAGTAATTCTACTGACAACAACATTGCCAAGACTTTGACATTGAGGGGATTGTGGAGATCTGGATGAAGCAGATGATGATGCTGGAATCGTTACTGGACTGGAAACTGGAGACCCAGCCAGTAACGGTGACATCCCAAGAGAAGCTAAACTATTATTCATATTCACTTGTTTACTATTGTTTACAAAATAAATAAAAATTTCATCAAAATTTTTGATTCTTCAATTTCGCCGGGCTGTACACAAGTAGCATTGAATATGAGGCCTTTCAATGATCACATTTGAATTTTTTTGTGGATTTTAAAAAAAACCAAAAAAGCACTTTTGACTTGCTTTTGACTCAAAAGTTCTGAGCACATTATTTTTATAAACTTGTGACAGTCGATTTGACAAAGAATGAGTGGACCCGTTGAAGACACCAAGAAGGTTGGACGCCCTCGGAAAGAAACTGTGAGTCTTAATGTCAACCATGTATTAATTTGGTTATTGCATGCGATTTTATGATTTTGTTCATAATACAATTTTATAATATCATATTCATTTTTCTAAAGGTACAAGTGAAATATACTGGTGACTGGAGTCTAGACTCTAAAATATCGTCCATATCAAATGGGTATTGGGAAGATCCGTTTTTGTCATTTTTCAGTAACAAAGGGGAATCTGCTCCAAGAAGGACTTCATTAATTTGTAGAGGCTATTATGTTAGATTTAGAGTTTGTGACTTCTTTTTAAGAAATATACTTGATGCTTCCAAAGAACCTATACAGGTCAGTTCACAGCTCAATTAAGTACTACTCAAATCTAAGGAAACTAATTCATCTAATACTAAGTCTTATGTTTGTTTTTGAAAAAAAAGGTCGTGTCCCTTGGTTGTGGAATGGATAGTTCCTTTTTTCGCATTCTCCCACAATTTGAGGAGAAAATATCAAAATTCTTTGAATTAGATTTTGAGAGTACTATTTTAGCAAAAAAACAAGTCATTGAGTCGAGTCAACTCCTTCAAATCATGGCCAATGGAAAATTAATCTTATTATCAGCAGACTTGAGAAATGTGTCTTTAATGAATGACATTTTATCCAATGCTGGATTCCAATTTGATGTGCCAACATTAGTGTATTCTGAATGCGTTGTAAATTATTTACAACCAAATGAGTAAGTGTCACTTACTAAGTGATTTTAAGTCAATTACATGTAGATTTATGTAAACTGTTTCTTAAAAATACATAAAAAATTGAGACATTGAATTTATGTTGCAGGAGTGAAGCACTATTAAAATGGGTAGTCGAAAATATACCTCGAAATATATGGTTAGCATATGAGCAATGCTATCCAAATGACAGTTTCGGCCAAATAATGACAAAACATTTTGACCGGAACGGTTGTCCTTTATTGTCCTTACCAGCAAATCCTGATATGAAGGCACAAATGCGACAACTGCAAAACATGGTTAGTCGACTACTATACAAGCAGAAAATTTTAATGAAACATTAATTATTACTTTTTAAATTAAAAGAGACGTTAATCTATTTCAGGGTTTTGAACAGTACGTAAGTGATTGATTAATTTCATTTTGTAATTTATACTTACTGATTTTTCCTGCTTCATTCTTGCACATAATTGTTTGACACTGCTCACTAATTTTTTTTTCTCTTTTTTACAGAAAGTTTTCAATGCCTTTGACTCATTTTTATATCTTACAAGAAACGAGGCCTCACCTTTTCCTAGAATTTCAAATAATTCGGGACAACAATTTGACGAATATGAAGCTCTTCTAGCTACCTGTCTCCATTACTCTGTCCGAATCGGTACTTGTGGAGGTTAGTTTGTTTTATAAAGAATAAAGTACAGTGTAATTGACTCTTCAGATTCCTATATTTTCACTTATTTTAAAACAAATGTATAGTTGGAAATGTAGCAGAATTTGTTCAGTCAACTTGCTCAGCCATTTCAAGTCTGAAAGAACCAAAATGTAGTCAAGAATCAACAATTTTAACATGCTCAAATAATTGTGACCTTTTAACGTTTAAAAGTGATAAAAAGCTCTCTGGACATTCTGCCGTGTCTTTCACAAAGAATGAATTATTGTTGTTAGGAGGTGTAAATGCTTCCTCAAGTCGATCAAAGAGTCTTGATAGAATTAGTATCAATAATTTGGCCTCGGAAAATGACTTTAATTCAGAATTACACGTGGAGACAATAAAAGATGACAAACGTCACTTTGAGAGAATTCATTCAAGTGCCGTGTTTCATGAGCCAACCAGTTCATTTTATATATTTGGTGGAAGAATGTCACCCAGTGTCTTATGTAGTAATGATTTAATTCAAGTTTATAGTAAATCTCCACATGTACTCAAAGCCTTGAGTTTTCCTCAGGAAAATTCTCCTTCGCCAAGATGGAGGTGATAAAGTTTTTTCATTTTATTATGATGTAGCATGTATAGATGACTTTCAGACATTTCTTAATAAAAAATAATCTTCACCATTTTTTTAATTTGCACTGTTATTTTCCCTTCAAAAATTTAGACATGCAATGGTGGCCACAACAGACTTTTTAATGGTGTACGGTGGAAGAAATGAACTAGTAAGTCATAGACAATTTTGTCATACTATTTGACATAACTTATGTCATGTCAATCATATTAATGTTTTGTTGACCTTTCAGAATGTTCTTGGGGATTGTTGGAGTTTTGAATTTGGACAAGGACAATGGAAAGAACAAACATGGTCCCGTAAGCCATGTCCTCGTCATAGTCATTCAATGGCTTTGGACAGTAGAGAACAACATATTTATTGTGTCGGAGGTATGTTAGAAGATGACGTGACTCTTGCTGTGGATGCTGTTTGGAAGTATTCTTTCTCTGAAGACTCTGATGAAGACAACTGGACAAATTTACCCACATTGGCAATTCATGGACGAAGAATCGGTCATTCCACTGTTATTCATAATAACATTCTCTTTATCATTGGAGGATATGGAGCCCATTCAGGGTACAGTTTGTTTCATTTTGCTACGATAATTAATCTAGACAATCATGCTACCAAAGTATTCGATTTAGAGTCAAACCCAATTAACAGTCTATTCATTCCATTTGGATGCTCTGTGACAGTGGTCAAACAAGAGTCAGAGTCAATTGTGGTGTATGGAGGGGGTGAAAACTTATTTTCATTTGGATCATTTTACAATGATTTAAATTTTATCATTCCATTGAATGGTAAAACATTTTCATTCTCATAAATGCAAATTTGTATTTTTAAAAACATTTCATTCTTGTATCTTTTTCGTACGTGCCTGTGTATGTTTAGGTACAAGAGACAAATTAATTTATAACAATAAAAAATGAAATATTTTTAAACCCGTTTATTTAAACCATTTTTTCAAGTACAGAAAATAGTGTCATGACTGTTAAAGTAGAATTTGGTGTACAAGAAGACTCGTCAGTGACGAGTATACATTTTTTTAGCATACCAAGAGGTTGCATTAAATGATCAAGTCAAGAAAAGTACATTAAAGCAAATTAAAGTAATACAATTTCAAATTCAAATAATGTCATGTAGTTTTAAATCAAATTTTTATAAGTAAATCGCCTGCGACTATCTTCTCTATTATTATTGTACCCTCCGCTAATAATTACGTACAACACAACTAAGAAAAACTATACAGTGTACAATTTTATCACGATATCCAATCTTTGAGCAGGTCATAAGCGATGGCCCCTCTTGGGGGAATTAACAAATCACCATTTTCATTATGAATCAACAAGCTGGGATTTTCTTCAACTCGCTTAAAGGCAGCTGCGCATAATCATAAATTAAATGTTTTTCAAATCAACAAGAACTCTAAAATATAACATGACAGATTAAATATCAAATAATTCTTATTTCATTCTATTACCTTTAACTTCATCTTTGGTAAACCATTTAGCACCTTCCAATTCACCTAATTCCAGTTTTTAATTATATTCAAATATTCATGACCATTTGCGTACGTATACATTATTTAGTTTTATTACCCTTATCCATGTCCAGCTATAAAAATAAATGACATAAAAAATTGTGATTAGCATTGTAAATACAAAAGACTAAAGACTAACAGAAAGACTTCGAAACATACACAACAATAGGGTTAGCTGTCAATATAGAACTTTTAAACTATAAATTACATTTTCGGAACCTTCTGCTGCAATCGCACAACATCCAAGCATTAGGGAATCTTGTGGTAAGCCTAAAAATAATTAAACTAAGCATATCATGCCTCAATAAAAAATTATTTAGTTAAGTTTTTTTACCCCAAGTTTGTGATCCAAAATAACGAATCTCATCGACAACTAACCCGACTTCTTCAGCAACTTCTCTTCTAACAGTATTTTCAAAATTTTCACCTGTAATTGTACGCACAGAAACGCTATAATTGAAACTTTCAACCATTGATGAGTCAACAAATGAATGAATGAATACCTGGTTCAATGAAACCGGCAATACAAGAGTACATTCCTTTTGGATGACGAGGCTACAATAGAGGGATAAATATATGTTCATTTCATATTTATTATTTATGAATTTTTTCTCGGCTTTTTTAGGGTGCTTTAAGTCTCTACTATCCGAAATCTCAGAGAAACAAAGGATCACAGAACAAATGTTATAGAATAGACAGTACGACGTTACTTTTTAAATGTTAAATTTAAAATTAAAATAATTTACCTGTCGAACAAGAACAACACGTTCGTTTGCCGCATCTGTTACCTATAATAGGTAAATTATTTGACATCAAGTATCAGTCTTCAAATATGCATTTATAATCGTCATAATATGAATTTTTTCAAACCCGAGTTATAGCTACTGGACAAGTTTGTGGATAGTGATGAATTTTGGATGGATCGCATGGTTTGGAACAGAGTTTAAATGTTCCTGAAACATTTCGTTTAAGTGGACTCGTACATGTAGGACAGTATTTAAATGTTTCATGCCATTTTAACAATGAGTGGCCCTTTAAAAATTCAAACAACAATATTGTTACTACATAATACTTTGCATAAATTTAAATTAATTTAAATTTAGATTAGTTATCAAAACAATGCATATCCAGAAATGAGTAATTAGTAAATATTATAGGTGATAATATTTAAAATACTTTTGTTAAACAATTACCCGAGAAACTAAAGCAGCGTTTGTAGCATTTAGACGTAACAGGGCACTTCGCATGTCTGCAAATTTTACCGTACTGAAAAACAAAAAGAATTGTTTTACTTTACAAGAATTAGTACTCACAATTCTCCTCTCCTTTGTAGCTTCAAAATTATTTGTTTGATAATACAGGCCTGTAACAAGAGGTCATTTACCCATATGTCTCGGGAAACTTGCTCAATAAATCAGGGTCAACAGGACAAGCAAATAAAACTTTGTCTTCTGTCTCATCAACACTCAATATAACTGAAGATGTCTTGACATTTTGGCATAATCCGTCAGCTTCTAAATGGAGGACATGAAAAAAACACATACATATAATAAAATGACAAAAACTTATGAGCTCTATAAACATTTGGGAGACAGCTTGTGTACCTTGAAATGGTTTCCATAATATTGAGAATTGAGGATTATTTCCTAAGAGTGGCTTTCCTTTCAAAAACAGGAGAAAGGATGCCTGATCAAAAGCTGCAGTACACGCCTCGTCATTTTCTTTTAGTTGTTGTAAATATTTAGATTGACGTACGTAACGAGTCATTCTTGTTAGTGACCAAGACATTCGTACCTACACAAATAAATCACAATGAGGTATAAAGTTAAAGAAGCTATGTATTAGTTAAATATCTCGATATGACAATCATACTATGATGCCCTTTTAAAAATTTGTATGGATAAGGAACTAGTGTAAAATAAATAGAATCAATATGGAAATATTGCGCAACGTCACGATAATTATTCATTTATTGTGATCAATTCATCCCTCTAGGGAAACAATCATAACAACAAGAAACACAATTCATTCTATCATTAAGTAAATTCACTGAAAATATGAATTTTTATAGAGGAGATCGGAAGAGTCAATTTTATAATTTGATCCAGTAAAGATATCCCATCAAACATCATAAAAGTATAAATAATCCATTGGGGACTAATTCTTTTGTGAGCATAACCATAAAAATTAAACTTGAATTTAACTTTTATCTATCAACAGGGCACATTCTTGGTAACTTTGAGGATTGAGACCACTCTCTGTTTGTTGATACTAAACACACTCTGAACGATGCTTCATCATTAAGGTGATGATGCTATGACAAGGTAAGCGATTCGAAGTCACTAGAAGCAGACATTTCCAAAACTAAGGGGCGAATTTGATTTTCCACAATGTCTGCATGAATCCCATGAGTGACACTGATAATTTTGTAAGCTTCTGATAAATATTCCCTGGCTATTTTGTCCTTTTCCAAAAACCAAGACCTGTAAACAAGGTACAAATCAGCAATAATATCAATGAAGTTGAGTAAATTAGTAAACAAAGTATCACTTACAGTTTGGCCATTTTCAATAGGCTGATTCCCAAATATGGGTTTAGTCCAGTCAAGTATTTCCTATACATCACAAATAAAAATATGCTTAAATCACACCATGTGAATTTTAAAAAAGTTTTTTCTACATTTAGTGATTATTGTACCTTTGCCCTTTCAGAGCAAGCTGTCCATAGTCAAATGCTTTGTCCCAGTATTGTTTCTGAATACACGCTTCGAATGCTGCATATGCCATGTGAGTTTTCATCCAATGTGTATCCGAAAAATTTAAAGATTTCATTATGAGTATACAGCTTTCGCAAACATCCAAATCTGTAAAAAAATAAGTATTTTGTTTACGGTAAGTTAATATTTAACCTTGCGTAAAGTCTGTCTTCTTTTTTATTGAAAACAGACAAAAAAAAATAATAAGCACAAGTAGGTGGTAGTTTAAATTTCCTTAATTAAATTTGCTTACATGTAATTGTTGACA
>JAQIVZ010001901.1:0-26177 GCA_034700945.1 Arrhopalites spinosus
CCTTCTTTTTGGAAAAGATTGTTTGGAAGTTACAATCTTGATCGTGTACAAGTAAGAAAATGTTGACTTCGAAAAAATTAAACTTTTTTTTGTCCCGAGATCACACATTGTCAGTTTTTTTACAAATATTATTATTATGACCTTTGTTCGACGTATATAATCATAAACTTGATCAATTTAATGTTTTAAAAATTTTATTCGAATTGAATGCTCATAAAATGATTTTTTGATTTTTCAGGCCATCATATACAGGAAGGCTCACGAAATAGATGGAATTAAGGCATTTGAACATTTGACCAATAAAAGGGTAAAAAATACAGCCATTTACATGGATTCAACAGGAACACTTGGAGCATCTCCCGATGGATTGGTCATTGGTGAGGAAGATTGTACCCTTGAGATTAAATGCACAATTTCGTTAAAAGATTGTAGTTTTAGATAATCCAAAATCTTATATTTATTGGGAAAATGATATGGAAAAATTGAAAAGAGAAACCGAGTATTGGCATCAAGTTCAAGGAACGTTACACATCACACACAAAAAATATTGTTATTTTATGTATGGAGTCCAGGGTGGACTGTTATAGATACAATTGAGCGAGATGAAAATTGGAAACCAAACATTGATTTGTTACATAATTTTTACGTTAGTACTTATTTACCTAAATTAATGAATTTTCTGGGAAAATAAAACGCAATTAAAATAAAATATTAGTTTTGCTATTCACCTTAATATATTTATTCATCTTTGTGTAATTCTTCCATTAAAGTTGGCATCAAAACTGTAAGAGCGATGCATACTTTGGCAATTTTATCCGCTTTGTCACGATAATTTCCCTTCAGTACATTCAGAATTTTGAATATCTTAAATCTTGCATTGAAGCTTTCGATAATTACTCGAGCTACTGCATAGGTATTATTAGTTACAGTTTCGTTGGCAGTAAATTGACTATTAACTAAAGATGACGGAATGTTTAACGAAACTGCTGGTGGTAAAATATCGTACAATTGAAAACCCTTGTCAGCTAAAATTAAATCACCTGCTTCCATTTGCTCCAATACCTTTGATTTAATAACTATTGATTTATCAGATTCGGACCCTCGAAATAAGTTACTCACAAATGTTACGGTCCCATTTGGGGCACAGCCGACCAAAATTGTACCTGTATATCTACTTTTGTAATGACTATATACTGATTTTTTTTGTAGTAAACTAGCTGGTGTTTCCATCTTAAACTCTGTACAATAAAGTACAATTCTACAATTTGGCATATTAGCAAAACACTTAGAAGGGCTTTCAGAATTTTTAAATCGACTTGGTATTTTTGTCAAAATTCCCTCACCCTCGTAGAATAGTTGATAAATACTTGATAAAATAGTATTGTAAATAATACTAGTAGTCGCATTTGACATGTCAAAAAGATACCCTAAAACTGGATGAGGCAAATCTAATCTTAACTTCATCAATGTCATTATTATTTGATGTAAAAGGTTAATTTGTTTCACATTGTACCCGGCAGTATAGACAATATTTTGTGCTGTAAAATATTGTGTAGAATTTGAATGGAGGAAAAGTCTTGAAATCCTGTAAAACTTGATAATAATTTGTCATCCCAGATTTTTATCTTCTCAATATCAAATTTGCGGCAGACTGTTGCACAAAAATACATTTCTATTGTCTTAATCTTGCTTTCTAGATGACGTTTTTGTCTTTCTAATACTTTTGCCTGCGATGTTACTGCTGAAAAGTCCACCTTCAGTTGGTCAAATTCTTTCAATTTATTTCCAAGGGTTATTTGTTGTCGTTGTGATAGTGTTATTCTTTCATTTACTTCAATTAATGATGCCTTCAACTCATTCGCCTCTTTTTCCATTCTCTGAAATTCCGAATGTAATTTTCTATTTTCCTTTCGTAGTCTTCGAACTTCAATTTGTAAATTATTTGACTTTTTCTCTTCAAGTACCAGCTTTTGTTCTGCAGTACAAAGTTGGTCCCTTAATGGAGACCTTGATGATGCTAGAGTTGAATTTGCGGACTTTTTAGGGCTTGAGTACATTGTTGTTTCAAATATTTGCTTTCTTTTACTACCTGAATAAATAAAACAGCAATACAATTGCGTTTAATTAAAATTGATATGTAGAGCTGACAGATATTCTGAGTACCACATTACTAATTACCTGTTGATATTTGCTCAACAATAGGATCAGGATGTAAATGAACTTTAGTAGGCTTGGACGGTATTTTCTGAGCTCTTTTACTCGTTGGTTTGGATGAGTCTGAAAAGTGAACAACAAATAGACATTTTTAATATAAAGTAACAACTAAGTAAGTAAATGCTGACTATTTTGTATGTTATACATGTATGTTACAATAAATGTACTAAAAACATTGTACTTACCTGGAAACTTAATTGAGAAACTCTTATTTTCATTCCATGAAAATCTTGTCGGTCCTTCTCCTTTTCCACGTACAAAATGCCAACTACAAATACGATGATGATAATCATATTCATAGTCAGCTCTCCTAAAATTTTTATTGTAAATAATGACAATCAAATCATTCAACCAGTCAAAGCATTAATTCTCAGTAAATAAAAAAATTAAGTACACTAATACAAATTCAAAAGAATTGTGATTTGAATATTACTCACCGTATGCTTGAAATCCATTTTTTTCGAATCTTGTCGTCGACAGAAAACCGATAAAATGACACTTGAGAATTCTTGTGGGTGTTTTTACACAGTGGAACAACATAACTGGTCATTTTAACGACTAATACTCAACTTTAATTTTTTTTAATTGATTAAAACTAAATTTCAATGCAATTTCCCGTAAAATAAACTTCTAAGGTGTACCAGCGTGTAAAAAGCATTTGAACGGCGCCGCGCTCGGAGCAAATTGCCCCATAGTCTATCTGAAAGAGCCTATTTACAAAAAAAAGTCTAGCCTTTAAAGTGCAAGGGGGATAAAAAAAAGCTACATTCCCCCTCCCCTCCTTTTATTCGGTTCATCCCGCATGCTGTCCGGCCTGCAAGCCCCCGTATAAACGCTAGTCAACATCAACGTACGCGGAGGAGGGGGAGGAGGGGTATAGGACTTTGGCTGCAGAAATCAGTTTACTACTACACTGTCTAAAGTTCACCGCTACAGCCTGTGAATGTCACACACTCTACACTCTCACTCTATGGCCATTTTATAAACGAGCCATCCATGACATTGTAATAGAACGAATGAGAAAAAAACCCTGGAACCATTTAACCTCTTCTACCTTCCCTTCCCACCACAACACAAATTCCCCAACAAAACCACCACCCTACCACTAAATTACTTTTAGCTCCTACCCAACGTCATCACAATTAGTAACAGTTTCAATCAAAAAAGCAAAAAGATAAAAAAAATTCTACCATCATTATTAAATCTCAACTATTTTTTGACATTACGCCAAAATTCCAGTTGCTACCAAAAGTTCTCTCCCCTCTCTATCTTTTTTATCTTGTCATGTCACTCTACATAATAAAAAAATGTAGTGTACACAAAGAAATAAAGAGAGAGAGAAAAAAATATGACTTGTCTCCTTTTTTTATTACCAAGACTTTGCAAATATTATCCTCCTAAAAATGTTTTAAAATCTCTACGGCCATCCCCTGACTGTGACAGTGGCATACGGATTTTTTTTTACAAAACAAAGAAAAACAAGATAAAAAAAATGATGTGAAAAAAGCTGATGTTGCTTATTAAGGGAGCTCTGTAAAAAAGAAAGATTTCCATGAAACCTCCAGGGTAGGAATGAAGGCGATAGTTTTTTTTATTTATACAGACTCGTGTGTGACAGTATATTTCACTTCATCATCATCATAATTACAATTTACAATTTGCATGCTCATTTCTCTCTCCCAAAGTTCCACACAAAGGAGAGCAAACAGAGAGAGAGAGAGAGAAAATCCCCATGCCGTTGGAAACAAAGTGTTATGCCTCACAAGTTTATTTGCATAATACATATAATCATGACCAAGGCAAGCTATTGTCAAATTCCCTCGTCTCAAATGTCTCTCATAGTCCTTGTATAAAATATTTTCAACAAAACATTCTTTCACTCTGGTCAAAGTTAATAGAAGGCGTCGTCAATATAATGTTCCCACATACACGTCACCTTTTCTACAAACTCTCTTTTTTTGGCTACAATAGAAACTACTCCATAAAATATGATAATATTTACTACGTGCCTCTATTAGCCCTTCTCATAAAATTTGAACGACCTAAAAATCTTCCAACGACGACTATTCCCCTCTCATTTCTGTCTCACCCTTTTCTCTTACTTTCTCCTTAGAACAAGACAAAAAAAGAAGAGAAAATTCTGGGTAGTTCATTTGATAGAATACAGTGGATGATTATCTAGAGCTCCATATAAAAATTTCTGGTTCAACTCTTCCTTTCTCATTTCAAACTAAAATAAACATTCCAAGACTGCAACTATAGGATGAGTCAATGTCGATCCAATCTAATTTATAGAAACAAGAAAAAAAACACAGGAAGACACTTCATAGTCCTTGAACGGACAAGACTTTGTTTTTGTTCCTTCACTTTGTCTGCAAAAAGTTGTTGTTACACTGCACACACTTCAAACAAAACGAAGGGGACGAGGATAAACTCTACAGAGTACATATAATGTATAGAGACAGAGTACAGACACAAAATGTTTTTTTTTCTTCTTAGAATCTAGTGCAATGGGTATATATACCTAGTCTAGTTTATAAGTTATAATATATAAGTTTGTACATAAGTTAATGAAGTGAAAAACTTGGGGTTTAAAAGTTTAAAAGTTGTAGCAGTTGGTTTTCTTTGGTGTAAATTATAGACGTTGGAAATTCTAACAATAATTTCTCTCTACACACACACACGCGTATATACACTCTGTAGACATACAATCTCCTCCTTCAAAAAAAACTTTTTCAATATGGATTTTCTCTCACTCCCTCCCCCTCCCTCTCTCTCTCTCTTATTTTCTATCTTCTCCGTCAACAGCTTTCAATTGTTGCTGTGGAAGATTCTCTTGGTTGGATCCAAATTGATCCAGTGACAAGACAATAAGACAAGGAAATTTTAGCAATTTATTATGAAACAACGTATCCATTCACATTCTACATTGGCCATGGATTCTATTCATGATACATCAAAATTACTAATTTAACTGACACGTAATTTCATGTCAAAATCTGCTGACTCCAACTCCACAGCCACAGACGAGGAGAGAGAGCATGAGGAAGACAGGAGAGAAAGAGAGAGAGAAATAAATGAAAATACTTTTACTTTCCCCTCATATTCCAGTCCTTGTACAAAGGCAAACACAGAGAAAGGGGCAGACACACGCGATGAAAAGAAATTGCGTGAGTTGCCTCTTCTCCTCCCCAATGATGACAACCCCAAGAATACATATATTCGTACATAAAAATACTTTTTATAGCCTTGAGGGTAAACTATTTCTTTTATTTGTTAAAACAGGTTACAAAACTAAATTAGCCATCATAGTTACCCCCCAGTTCATCCTCCAGCTAATCTAATTTCCTTCCCTCCCCCTCAAAATAAAATATAATGGATAATAATAATAAAACATGGACAATGTGACTCTCTCCAACACTTTCTCAACTATTCAATAGACCAAGAGAGAGAGCGTAAAAAGCTTTGAACAATTCAATAGTTTTGCAAGTCAAGTTGTTGCTCAATTTATACAACATTTTCTTCATGTACTTGGAGAAAAAAAAACCCTGAACAGAAGAATAGAAGCGTCCAATCTCCAATCCTCCCTTCTGAACCGTCCAACATTCATGACGATGGGGCAGTCTATAGAGAGAAATGAAAATTCGACCCTCGAGAGAGATGATGATGATCGACCGACTAGAGATAAAGTATGGCCTGTATTACGATTTCAGGTACAAATTTCCATAGATTCAAAGTGGCACTATGGAGCGAGGAAGCAAGTCAAATCTCTTTTGTACGTCTCGTATGAAGATGAAAGGAAGAGAAGGAGGAGGAGGTAAAGTTTGCAAAGTAAACAAGCGAAAGACTTTTGAAAGCTTGAATCAACTATACAGATAAAAAAGAAAAAGAAGAGGAGGAGGAGGAGGAGGAGGAAAAACTCGGAGAAACAGTAAATAGTATTTTCTGTGTATATTTCCATGCATACATTCTTTTCTCTCTCTCTCTCTCTCTCTTGGACGTTATCTTGTTCTTTTGACAATACTAAATGTACTATATCTATGTTGGCCCACAGTCGAGGCCTACAGATCCGAGTGAGAGCTGAAACAGAGCAAAACAAATACGACGGGGCCGTCTGGTTGTCCCTTGTTACAGAACCTTCTTTCCAAGTCTCTAAGTTCTCTCTCTCTCTCTCAATTCTTGAGCTACTTTTTAGCCTTCGTCAGAAATTCATTTAATTTTCTTGTTCTTGTTCGTCTCAGAAATAATAAATTCATCCTATGAGCCTCAACCAAATCCGTTCACATTTGTTTACCCTTTCCCTCCCTCACTCCATTCTTTTCAAACATGAGGCCAACTACACATTCTAACTAACCTTCAATATGATTTGCTGACGTTATATCACATGGACGGCTTGCGAAAAAAAGATGAAAACTAAGTCTCCGTCTATCCCTTCTCTCTTTTATTATAAAATTTCCAGCGTAGTTCCAGCTCACACACAATTTTATAACTATCCATTCTTCTCTATCATCCTACAAATCCTTGTTAATAAGGCCATTATTACAACTCTTAGCTCCACATCATTCTCTCTCTCGTCCCTTCCTCTTCCTCTCTCTCTAAGCTACTGATAAATTCAAAACCATTCAAGGATACAAATCAAGAAAAGTCTTAAAGTCTTTTCTCTCTCCCCCCCAAAAAATCTATAATGTATAGTAGTCCATATAAAATCAAACCCAACTACAACTTTCACTTGGACATAAGTAAACCAAAAGTTGTTCATCTTACCAACTTACCACCATCATACTAAATTTCTTAAAACAGCTTTAAGGATTTTCAAATGAAGAGAGAGAGAGAGAGAGAGGAATTTATTGTTTTGATCTTAACTTTGAGCCCCTTTTTGCATATAATGAACTTAAGCGAGTCAAAGTTTGGACAGATGAATGGCTAAGCTAGAAAATCAATAATCAGAACGATACATCACACACACAAAAGTTTAAGTGAGAGAGAGAGAGAGAGAGAGAGAGAGTGGAGGGGGGAGAGGGGGGTAACATGTATAGTATAGGATAGGAGTGGGGAGAGAATGGAGGCCTATTGAACTGTATAGAAGAGCATTCTTTCTCTCCAAAGTATCACTGTTACGATAGGGAAAGGCAATGCATGGACAACATAACAGTCAACTGGAAGGGAGGAATGGGGAATGGAGTGTGTGTACAGTGGAAACGCCATGACATGGCATATACATGAACACTATTTTATGGAGATAACTTAAGGAGATGGCAGACAAGCCCTGCCTTTTCATGAGCACTATTGCTCAATACAGAGAGAGAGAGAGAGTCAAGTTAGCTTAGATGATTAGAGCACATGGGATAGGTAAGGGAATTACATATGAGAGTGTGGAGGTTAGTATGTAGAGTGCATGGAGAAAGAGGATTTTCCTCCACAATTTAACCCGTTAAATTTCTCCTTGAAAATGGAAATGGCAAGGGATTGTACTGTAAAACTGCCACATGTTCATTCTGATGAGCACAACTAGAGCGAAACAAAATCCCAAGTGGCTAATCCACTCTGATATCATTTTATATCCAAAATAAATATTACAGAGAAAGGCACAACATGCAATCATATACTCCAACCCTCTCCCTCTGACTAACAATATTTCCAGTCATTAAACTTTGAGGAAATATTATTTTTCCAAAATGTCTCCTCCACATGATTTTACCTTTCATTTGCACACGTTCCTCCTCCATCCCCAATGTTCCACCATATAGACACATTTACACCCTTTTGCCCCTTTGGCTCATTTAATTGCCTCAAATTAACTTGCTCGATTGCTTCCACCCAGGCAATTCACAATCATCATCACCATTTCAGAATTTCTCCAAAATCTCTCTCTCTTATTTCTTCAATCTCGACCATCATGTCCTATATACATGTACAGTCAGAGACCTTACTAATTATTAAGGACAGTTCTAAAATTAATTATAATAATTTCTACATCCCCGTTAATCTCCAATTATCCATTCCCCCAATTTGGATGATTAGACACAAGGAAATTAAAAAAAAGAGAGGGATTTTAGTCTTTCCCCCCTCT
This sequence comes from Arrhopalites spinosus, assembly GCA_034700945.1. Classification (NCBI taxonomy): domain Eukaryota; kingdom Metazoa; phylum Arthropoda; class Collembola; order Symphypleona; family Arrhopalitidae; genus Arrhopalites; species Arrhopalites spinosus. The sequence goes on from JAQIVZ010001901.1 coordinate 8,285, forward strand.
CAGGTCACTAAAAATAAAATCTCGTTAACACTCTCAAGGTTCTACCTCAAAGAATATGTCAACCACAGTGAGCCCCATGGATGGATCTAAAGCGTGGCTTTGAAGACTCTCTCTTTGACCACATTGAACGGTCAATAACCACTCGAGTCTCTTTCAACTCTCGCCTGTCTATCCATCACTGTCATCCCAATCAGACCAAAGAAAAATGTTGGGATAGCTCAATGGATAACTCCCCCCCCCCCCAGCTTTTTTTTGACACGGAAGAGAGAATCCCAAAAGGTAACACCAAACAAGCTCATTGAAGCTCATAAGCTAATTAATTTGACAAAAGGAGATTTGTCTCTACACTAAATTTAAACCTCTCACCCATGAAACAACGAAGAGAAAAGGAAAGTATCATGTTCTCTCTTGAACGTTTCTATTTAAAAGAGGGGGGGAGACTCTTACTTATCGTGGGAAGGGTGCCAAGACAATATTCATTCTAGAAGAGATCACCATAGTCAAATCCCCTTATGATGATGGCAAAGAACTAAAGGGAAAGAAGGGAAATCAAGACACTGTAGATTATGCCATCCCACTTGACTCTCCCTTTCTCTACGACTGAAAATGAAATGAAACTTGGGGAGTGTGAGATTTTCCTGCCATGCCCCTGCCTTGGCTGCTTTAAAATTCAATCCAGACACAAAAATTTGCATATGCACTGACATTACCCAAAGAAACTTGAGTTCAGTCAGTGAAAGTTGACGGGGGTGGCCTGGAAAGTCGTCCTTCTACAGCCAATAGCAATGTGTAGAGAAGAGAAACTCACATCCAATTAGTCAGCTTCGGATTTACAAATTAGACTCTCTACGACCAAGAAAAAGGGAGCAAGACGAAAATCTTTTGAATGGATGACAGCAGTTTTTCTTGAAGACGACAACGACGACGTCGAACAAGAAGACGACGGACCGTTGAAAAAAAAGAAAAAAAAGAAGGGAAGATGCCAACGGCAATATTGTAAAAAAATGCGTATGTGGATGAATCTAAAAGAGGAAGAGACATATGGAGTGGAGATAGAATGGATGAGCATGTTTAATTTCGATGATTCCATCCATTCCACTCCGCCCTTTGAAATTCTTCCCATATCCTCCATTTACATGTACTCTATTCCCTCACATTTTACATGGGGCTAGTGACAACTTTCCTCACTCTTTCTCCTTTTTTTCCCCTTCTTTTCTTCATTTCAGTCTCACACGCCCAAAACACTTCATCCATCCATCCAGTTCCCTAATTCGTTCCTTCGTTACCCTTCAATAGTTTTACACAAACTTGGAGTCTTCAACCAACTTAAAACTAAATAATATCAAGTCCATTAGTGAACTGAATCGTACACCCACACTCTCTGTACACACAATAGCCCAAATCCACCATGTACTACTCACATTTACTGATCAAAACTTTGTCTTCTTCCATCCAACCACAACTCCCATCCTCATTCTAAACTTTCTTTTTTTTCAAAAAAAAAACTTTCTAAACTTTAAGCAGATTGTATAGAGAGAGGAAGGTTCTTTTCATACATGGCCGTCTCATCCCTCTTTTTCTTAACAAGTTCTTTTACAATGCAAGAATTAGAAACGAGGTTAAATGATTTTATAACTTGAAGGGAGAAAAGAAGAGACTTTGGGGGGTCAGCCTTGGAAATCATATCAGGTACAATGAGGTTTCTATAATAAGAGGAGAGAGATAAACAATATCCCAAGCCCAACACTCAACCAAAAATACTTTACATTTCAACCTACTTACTCTCGCTCTTTTTCCCATTATTTTATCAGTATCAAGTAACACGTTCAAGTGGAGTGGAAAATATAAAAAAACATGTTGTTACAAATTTTCAAGTAATCTTTCGATGGCCCCATATGGCCTGGATAGAAGAGGCAAGGAAACCATCCAGTTTTTTTTCTCTCCTCAAATCGTTCAGATCAAAGTACACGAGAGAGAGAGAGAGGAAAGAGATGGTCTACAGGTGCGGTTGTCTATGAGTGAGTAGCAAGCAAAGATATTGACAAGATAATAAGAACGATTATACACCTACAGACTCCATGTTCACTCCTCTCATTGACCATAATTCACAAATATATGACGTTATTGAGCAGATGGGTAGTCTGTTTTATCTGCTTTTCAACGCGGCCAAAAAAGTCAAGAGAGAGAGAGAGAGGCATTTTGAGGGGGAGGGGTGGGATGTACAAGTGATAGGATATCCATAGTTGTAAAAATGAATGTTATGGATGGACGGTTGTGTGAATTTGATGTTGAGACTGAATGTGTGGTCTTGGATATTATACACAAAGTCAGTGGATGCAAAATTTGGGTTGAGAATTTTGACCGTATCATTTTTATGTCAAAATCAATAAGTTGGGATATATAGTGAATGAGGATAAAACTGGCTAAGACATGTCTGTACAGTTTCATTCTCCCTCAAGTGTGTCGGTAGTTGTTGCAGTTTGCATAGCATGAAATCATATTGTATATAACATTTTGAGTATAGGGAAGATTTAGAGTTCTCATCTCTCCATCTCCATCGTATGTGTGTTCCCCTCCTGAGCTGAATACTAAAAGCGTCTCAACTAACTGATGGAGAGAAAACTAACCAGAGAGGAATGGATACTCCATGGAATGGTGAACCAAGGAATTGTGTAAAGTGCAGCAACTGTCTTTTTCTACAGTCACATTCAGACCCCCCTCCCCCCAAAGAGAGAGAAACCCCATGGAAGGAACTTGGTTGCTCTATGAGTACAAATCTAACTCAAAACAGCAGCATGGCAGGGAGACTACATGTGTCTATGTCCATGGAAACTTATCGTGTGTTCTCTTTCAAATTAAAGCAGACGAAAGAGAAAGAGCGAGACTCTGTGTGGTGGATCAAGAGACCATCGAGTCAGAAAATACAGTAAAAATTACAGGGAGAAAGTCAGCTTGGTTTGCTCCTCCATTTACACAAGAAGAGAAACAAGAAGAGTTCTTCAGCTGCAAAAAGTTGTAATTTAAACCTCAAATTAATCAACGCGTCATGCCGAGCTGTTGTTAACACCACAGAGAAAAAGAAGAGGGGAAAAAGAGAATACAACTAAACAGAGCCACCGAATTCTCCCGATCCCCCCTCTCAAAAAAATACTTTGAAACTAGTGAGAAGGAATGAACTTGTCCGCAATACTATATTTTTCTATACATATTACATACCTTTACAGTCTGTACTCATGGTCTCAGATAAAAAAAAAAATCCGGATCATTTTTTCCCTTCTCCCTGGCCCCAACCACAACATCTAAGAGACTATGTAATGCCAGCCAAATATATACACGTATAACCCCATTACTCTCTCTATGTCCATAAGATTACAAATGTAATGTGCTTTCATGGATTGTAAGAGCACATCTGTAGTTAGACATAAATATGTCCACCTCCTTTCTCCCCCGCTTTCTCTCTCTTTGCCTTACCTTTAAAGATATTTATAGAGAAAGAGATCCTTCCCTCCCCTCCTCTTGAATTGCTAAAGCAAGTGTGCATCCTACAAAGTAGTACTCGTTGGTTTGAGGGAGAGAGGTTGAGCGGAAAACCTCTTAAACAAAAAAAAACAAACCACCATCACCACTACTACTCATTTCAACTTCAACTTCACGGCTGTGCGAAATTTGACATCTGTAAGAAAGACCAACTTCATTTCTTATATAAATTCTACCTATCTTTGTACACTCAACAAAAGCTACAAACCAAACACACATTTCTTTCTTTTTTTTTACTCTTTTCCCTTCTACTCCTCACCATTTCCACATTCTCAACCCCTTCAAGCCCTTTTTTAGGGGGAACACTACAAAACCACCTTTCGTACACAAAACCTTGAGAGAGAAAGTATCTACCGTAGAGAACACCTTCACTTCCGTAACACACGGAAACAACATCAAACAAACAAAGCAAAGTGAAGGGGAAAAGAAAGTATCTTAGATGTATGAAACTTTGATATTTTGGTCCATATGAAAAATAACATTGTTTCCGGTCAATGAAAACTGCTGCCGCCGTTGTGGAGTCAATCTGCATTAATGTCTGAGAGTAAATATATCTATGGAACTACATGGATACCATTTCATTTTATTTTTTCAACTTTCTCTCTTTCTCTCTCTCTCTCGCCCACCATTAAGAACAGCGATACACTAAAAAGCATTGTGAGAGCCTCGACAAGTGCCCTACACACAAAGATGGATACATGTATAGAGTAGGACGGTAGAAATCAATTGGATCAAAAGAAAATAAACACTGCTTTCTCTCAATTCCTTCTACCCTTGAAATTGACTTGGCTTTTCAGTCAATTTATTTTCATTTTATATTAATACAATATGCCAACATACTGTCAACTGCCCCAATGTTCAACAAGCCCAACTTTCTCCTCCTTTTGAATCACACAAAACCCCATTTTTTTATTTTGTACAAATTTTTAAAGATAATATTATTATTATTTCTCTTTTTCTTCTCTTTGATACAAATAAAATTATTTTCAATTAACTTGGGAAAAAAAACATTTCAAGATAAAAGCTAAATAAATATCAGACAAAAAGAAAAATGGTTTTAAAAAAAGTTTGGTTTCTCACGCATTTTGCTCCATTTTTGGACGAGTCAATATTGGAAAAGAGGCCAGTGCCACTAGGAGGTGGACAAGCACTATTAGTGTTGTTATTATTGTTATTAGAAAGTTCATGGTTGACATTGTTATTAAGATTACTACACAATAGGGTTGGGGAACAATTTTTGAAGGATGAGGATGATAAAATATAATGCGCTGGAGACGAATTCTTTTGCGTGTGATACTGCGTTTGATTTTGATGTGACGGACTATGAAGGACATTTATATTATTGTTGGAATGTTGTTGTTGTTGATACTGATGCTGTTGTTGTTGTTTGAGGATAGGAAATTGATAGGGAGTACTACCCATGGGACAATTTCCATTTGGTTTATTTGCAAGACGATTTGCAATGGCAGCATAGCGGAGTTGATGATTGGGATAACTTTGACCGGTCAACTGAGGTTGAGTAACATTACTGCTACTACCCGAAATGGAATTTAAGGGAGTTTGATAATTCCTTGCAAGTAAGACTAAATTGTCAAATGTTGGGGTATTGGATTTTAGTCCACTCAAAATGACATTATTATTATTATTATTATTGTTATTACTATATTGATGATGGTGATTATTATTATGATGACTGTTCACATTCCCATTTGTCACAAGATGAGCTGGACTCCCTGGGATGGGACTCAGAGTTGGATGATGATTATCCAACAATGAACTCACACTCGGCATCTCAAAATATTTTTCTTTGTCAAATCTCAAAGAAAAATGTCTCACATGATGACATACAAGAAAAAAAAACTTTTTTTTTATCAACCCAAAAACTGGGAAACAAGGGACTCTCTCTAGGAGACACACTCACAAAATGTGAAGACTTTCTCTTTACTTTATCCAAGCATTTAGTCTATCCAGAGATTTCAAAGGAAGGAAGACAAAGAAGAGATGGAAAGTTGAGATATTTTTGTTTTTGGTCGGTTGAAGAATAATAGAGGACGAATTTTGAGTTGTATGAGAGTGAGAGTGTGAGTGTGGGGAAGGGAGACACGTGAGAGTAAATGTTACAAGTCAGCAAGTGACAGTTCAGAGCAGAGCAAAGTTTGCTATCAGACTGAGAAGGTTGTGTGGATGAGTGGGGGAGAGATGAAGGCATAAAAGGATTTTGGCTACACGGGATGGATTGGGGCATGGCATTTCCTCCGATTTCCTACCGGTGAAAGTGCGAACGTATCAGGCAAGCAGCCAGAGAAAGCTACGAAAACTTGTGCTGATGCCGCTGTGCCGTTGCCGCAAGCGGGGGGGGGGGGAAGACTCGAAGAGAAAGAGAGAGTGGATATGTACACATATAAAAGTAATACATAATAGGAATATGTTACAAAAGTAAGTGGAATATGTTACATTCTACACAGAAGCTCTTATTCTTTTTCCACCCCTCTTTTCTTTTCTCTGATAGAACTCTATTACTACTCCCTCCCTGCATGACTGACTATCTTTATTCCAAAAGATTTCCAAAGACCTTTTAGATTACACTGACTATGAAACAGATCTTGAGCCATTAGCCCTTTCACGTTGTCTGATTTATTAGCTGGCACTGTGTGTGTAATATCCCAACTCTCATTCTACCATCATATAAAAATAGAACCCCTCTCTCTCCATCCACACACAGCCCCTCTCTCTTCCTCTACTCCATAACCATCAATGTGAAGCACATGGACACTTTTGCAAAATCACTTCATTTCACAGCTCATACTCTCCCCCCTCTCCTACAGCTACTAACTAGCCACAAAACGACATTTCATTTGCAAATTATTACTCTTCACTACCCACCATACCGGCCCTAATAGTAGTGGTAGTCACAGCAGGGAAACATTAAAATAATTATATATATTACACATGTAAAGACTCGACAATCATCACCATTTCTTTGCAAACCTACAGAGTTGATCAACATGAAAAAGGTACAAGGGAGTACCATAAAGCACCACTGCTATGAAACCTGCGTAAGGGGGATGGAACAACGATTACTCTCTTTCTCCACACACAATCCAAATATACAAATGACCATTATGATGATGAATGCCGAGTTCATTTCTCTCTTCTCTCTACACAAATAGAATTACAATCATCATCCATGGATCACTTACCAGTTAACAACAAGCCCCCCTCACATGTGAGGGTGCCACATTCTCAAATTTCATATCATTATATCTCATAAAATTCCCTGAATAGAATTATATTCCCAACAACTCTACAATGTGTAAAAGAACCCTCATTCAAAGAATAGCCCAACAAGAGTTTTTCTTGTAATTTATTAATTTTTTCACAGCATGAAAAATACACATCTTTCCTACTACGCTCCATGGTGAAAGCCATTCCAAAAATACTTGAAATTAAAATGACACTACACATGTCCCCAACATTTGAAAACATAATCCAGGACACACATTTTCAAAAATAAAATTTACACAAATTCTAGGGAGCAAAATAATTTATTTATTTTTGCAAAATCTTTATCGAGTTAAATAAAAACTTTATTTTCAAAATAAAATAAAATAAACTCTGAAATAAAAAAAACATGGCATAAGAGAATTCTAACGAATAGGAAATTTTGTATACAAAAAAGTCTCCAAAGAGTGTATACATAAAAAATTCAACTTTTTTCACTAGCTAGACAAACTACCGGAAGGAAGAGACAGCATTAAAAAAAGTGTTAAATTATGAACGAAATGAAACAAGTTTTTTTTATATGAAACTTGTCACAAGTCACAAATATCAAAATTAAAAGCCTGCCTTGATAAAAAGATAGGGATAAACATGGGACAAAAAAGTTGAAGAGGGAGAGGGAAATATAATGGAAGAGTATTTCATTTGAGTCATACTTTGATAGAATACATGTAGAGTACAAATTGAAAACATTTGCTTTCCCCGTCTCAAGTAGTGGAAGAAAGAGGAAGGGGTGGATAAAAGCCTCAAAGGGAGAAGGATGAGTGGTTCTAAGTAGAAATATATTACATTGAGATATGGAGAAAGTCATGATGGCTCCAGCTAACCCCTTTCCCCCCATCAGATATCCAAAATGTTTTATCAAAGCGTATTATGATCACGTTAATAATCCCAAACCCTCCAGCACTATCAAGTATCGAATGAAGAGAGAAAGCGAAAAAAAAATACAGGGCGGGTATAAGCACATTGGATTACTTTCTCGCTCTCAAATACAGATACCAAATAGACATGGGATCAACATGAGAATCAAACATTTAATAATATATATAGAGAGTGGAGGGGTTCCATGAAAAAAAACTGTGAACAATCATTTGTCAAACAATGAGTAAAGAAGCAAGCACACATGTACAATGACAGTACTCTCTGTATCATACAGTAATTCTTTTTCTTTCTCAAAATTTTACACAGAAATTGTAAAGACTAGAGAGGAAGAGACTGTGGGGGAAAGAAAAGAAATGAAACACAATAAATTTCTATATGTAATGTCTGTCATGAAAAATCTGAGTTGGTTTGCTTGAAGCAGGAAGCTTACGCACAGTGAGGACTGAAACTGAAAAAGAAGAGAGAGAGAGAGAGAGAGAGTAGGATGGGAGATGATCCCATGTCGTGTCCCTCCCCTATAAATATGAATGTGCAAAAGGCTCAAGAGAAGATTATGCTAAATTATTAATGGTGCTCTGACTTCTCTATTTTCTATGATCGATGATGCTTTGTCCTCTCCTTGTTCCCTATCATACACACATGTTGTATGTATAAACAAAGATAGTGTCGGAAATGGTATCTAATAGTTGTAAGTAACAACAACAACCCTTTCAAAGATAAAATAGAACAGAGAGAAAGGATACTCCATATGCAGGACGGGTACCAGGGATATGAAATTCCAATAGGTTCCTCCTTTTCATGTAACATTCCAAGAAAGGTATCACACTGTATGTAATATTATAATACAATATATATGAGTGTAACAAGAGGAGGGGGGTACACTTGATATCATAGCAAGAGCAAGTGCAGCATAACAAGTTTAACTCTCCTTTTTTGGGTAAAAAAAAACTCGGGGAGTATATCACAACATTTGTCTTGCATGTACATGGGCACATAAAATATAGGTATAAAAACTCATGAAGCTCGTACCTTGTAAAAAGCACATGGATCATGAATGTACCAACTCATGGATATAATAGATAGATAAATATTGTGAGCCACAAGGAGAAGAAAAAGAATATATACATAGACTCTAAAGGTTTGTCAAGTAGACAAGCGTAAAATTTTCTCCTTTTCTAGCATCCGGAATCACTATCATCAAAATGTACATGGTAAACTTTGGTCTCTCTTTCTTTGTACATGTTACAGATGATGGTAACATGGTTAGTTGTGGAGCAGGGTGTAGGTTTTAAGACAAGTAAATTACATTACATTTTACTATTCATTCTGTTGATAATCGATCCAACTTTCTCCATCTCCATCCTCTCTGAGCCCTCTGTACTTTCCCCAAGCCAACAAGCTTTTCTAGTGCACTCTTCCTTGTAACTTGTAACTTCCACAGCGCTCTCTTCACTCCACAGCTGCTCTCATCTTCCTCTCGTCCTTTCCTCTCTCTCTCTCTCACTCTTTCTCCGCTCTACAACTCTTCAGGACTTCACTTCCCTTCGACGCCGACCAATCCAACTTATGCCCCCTCGCCAATGAAGCCCAACAACCTTCTTATCATTATAACTCATATCCAATGCCGAGATTCATATTTATATTTTGTCCTTCCTCTCCTCTCCTCCATACAGCGTCACCACAAAATTTAACAACCTTATTTGTCCTAACAATATATCTCCACCCAAAAAGTCAATCCTGAGACCCGCATGACATTGTTGTCTCCATTTTTATTTATAAAAATCAACCACAAAACCAGATCAACATTCACTCTCATTGTTTTTCAGGGTTCGAGGAACCATGAATTTGGGGTATCCCCTCCCTTCCTCATCAAACGTTTACTGTGGTCACTCAATCCAATTTGTTAACCACTTGAAATATCAATCTGGTTTCCAAAATCACCAGAACTGAATAATTGATTCCTTTCCCTCCAACACTTTGTCTGAGATTCACCAAAATCCCATTCAATTTTACTGTCTCTCTCTCTCTCTCTCAAAGAGAAATTCGTGTACAAAAACAACCAATACCAAGGATTCTAGTTATTTTGTAACTTTTGGTTTCCTTTATTTTATTTTGTGTACACTTGTAGGAAATTTGTGTACAAAATAGAAAGGGATTTATTTCTCAAACAGTACTTTGTACAACTGTACATTTAGAGGCAATGAAAAGAGATTTTTATATTTATGAAATCTCATGAAAGTTAAATCAAAAAAACTGTATGAGCTACAAAATTGTATTTTAGCTTTTTTTACAACTTTGTGGTAAAAGTCGCCCTGTACAGGATTTTCGGTGAGGTTGTTATGACTATAGACTACATAATATAGAGAGATCATGCAGACAGAGACAGAGAGAGGGTGAGGAGGCGTTTTTACCTCAATTCATTCAATCTTTTCAAAATCTATACAGCCACTTTGATATCGAACTCGTATAGATCTATAGATAGATGCATATGTAGAGTACATGGTATAGTGTATAGTGGGAACAACTGTACGTTTATCTGGCTTCGGACTAATGCAAAGTCTGTGCCTAGTCTATCATCCTCATCTCTCCGTCCTTTGCTCTCTCCGTCTGGTGGCTACACACCTCTCGAGTATCCATCGCCTTTCCTCCTTGGTCGCCTTTCTCATTTCACTTTCGTCTGTTTGAATAAAGAATCTTTGGAAGCCAACAACAAGCTTGTTGTGTGTGTGTACTACATTATGTACACACACTCTCCTTTTCCTCTTCTTCACATGGTGACGACAAAGAATCAAGTTGTGAAGGTGGTAACCACTTTAAATCTTCAAGCTCTAACATCATCCACTTGATCTCTTCTTTCACCAAAGGAACAAATGTTACCACCATTATCACAGAGAGTCTCCAAGTAATTTAAGGTTCATCTTCTTCATACACCCACAGAATGAGTGTCTCTCCATATGTAGTCACAAGATAAGCCACATCAAAAAAAACAGAAAAAAAGATTTTCTTTTTGCTCCAGCTTCATAGACCTCACATTGAGTGTACATGGAACTTTGTACAACGTCAAAATTAGTCATGCCAATGCGCTTAACTCAATTATGTAAATTAAATTATGGGGTTTCAACTCTCTCTCTCTCTCTCTTTCCTTCTATGGCCCTACAATACTGTAATCATAAATTAAGTGCTACGTCAATTACAAATAATAATCGTATTTTACGGTCTATTTTACATGTAATTTTACTTTTAGTTTTTAAAAGTGCCTTTCAGCCTTTCCCTACTTTTTCAATACAGGGCAATAAAATTATACTCTCTTCCTCTCCTACCATTCAATTTCCTCCAAAATTTATCTCTATTTCTCTTACGTTTAATTCATTTTTTCTGAAGGGAAAAAGAAGACGACGAGAGGAATCAAATTTCTTTTTGATCAATAAAGTAAAAAAAAATCAAGTTATGGAATGCCATATCTTCATTTCGTAAATTTAACCTTTTCATACATATTGACGTCAAAAGAATTTTTACTTTTAGTCAACATGATGTTCATTGAAAAGAACAAGTCTTTTTTTCATAAAGCTCCACAAAAAATGAAGAGGATTTGGAATTTTTCATGAGAAACTGTCCCAATATAATAGATAAAACTTGTTAGAGTCTCCCTTTGGTGTACAGTATGAAAGGAGGACCAAGGGAGTAATAAATTATGTCTATATGATAGCAACAGTCAACACACACTAATTTTGGTCAAGATGCAAGGAGGAGATGATGATGAGATAGTATTTTTTAACTATATCTAATATGCTTTTAAAACTAGGAGAAAATTACAACATCAAGAATTCACAAGATATTACAAGGAATGATAATGTAAGAGCCAATGTTGAGCACTTTTTTTTTCTTCAAAATTTACGACTGAGCAGCCAAGCAATGTTAATAGAAAGATATAATTACCATGAGCAATGAGGATTTGGAAGAAGGAAAGATGAAAAGCATACTCAAGTATGAGAGAGAGAGAGGAGTGGTCTCACGGTTTGCACTTGAGACTCTGTTTTATCTGGCAAGCAAACATGCCGATGCCGATGTAGAAAAAAAAACATACACAAAACAGATATTTACCACAAGCATGTAGTAGATGAGATGTTACAACTACCACAACTGACAAGTCAGTTGAGCCATTATGTGTCACTATGTACGAGGATGCAATCAGGGTAAGAAAAAAAAACTCATTTCCTCTCATCGCTCGATTTAACAACAAATGCCATGTTATTCTGATTAGGAACAGAATGACTTATTTGTTACGATTTACTACTCAACAGGGTTTTCTCAGGAGAGGAGGAGGACCAAGAAGGAGGAACCGTATTGTGACTATTTCACAATTACCCTTCTCTACATATTTTCTTTGAAACTTTTCCAAGAATCATGTGCCTTCATAATATAATTTGACCCGTACATGACGAGAGGGGGAGAAAGAATTTTTTATTATTATCACACGAGCAACAATTAGTTAACGACAAGAAGAGGAAGAAAAGGAGCCAAGTGAGTTTTGAAAATGTGTCAATATTCTCTAGTCATTTTAATACACATAATTTGTCTCATCTTGAGGGAGGAGAAAAAGAATTGCGTGCAGGGGTTTGGCAAGTACAGATGTATAGTGTCTATTTTTTTGAATGAATTTGCCTAGTCTATGAGAATGAGTAGTGGTATGAAGGGATCAATGGGGAGCTTTGTGTCATTAGTATTTTGAACAGGCCTCCGGAACCATGACAAGAGAAAAGAAGAGAGAGGTGTAAAATATCGTCAGTGCTTTCCAACAAAACTAAAGTTCATGAAGCTCAATGGAGCAGAAAAGAGATTACTAAATGACTCGTTCATTCACCATGCATGACGAATTCTTGCCCGTTTAAAATAAGACTTAAGAAGGATCCTATATGCTCGTATTATCTCCTTTGTCACGCGTTTAAAACAATTACCAAGACTTTTCCTTCAACTTTTCTACATATGTACTTTCATACTCTTGATTTCATCCCACAACTTTTTTTCCCGAATTTAAACAAGTGAGAGACTAGTTCTATTCAGTTCCGGGAAAGTAGTAGAAAAAGAGAAAGAGAGTATATGGATCTGGATCCAGAGGGTGGTAGTGGAGACAACAAGGAGCATTCTTTCTTTCAACTGGATTTAAATATTGATGGACTCAATTCAACCAAATTGACAATTTATTATGGCGGGAAAGGACCAAATTCCTTTCTCTTCGATCTTGATCTTGAGCATTTCTTTTGTATACAATCTCCTTTATCTCCAAGGGTTCTCAACATGATCCTATTCATCATGCCCTAATATGAAACTAACATTGGAGATATTAGATATGAATGAAAACTTGTGTGTTTACAAATGAAGAAAATTGTTTGCACAAAAAGTTATTCAAAGACGGTAAAAAAGAAGCATTCTGTATAATTACATGGAGTTTTCTCTACTCCAAAATTATTAGGCTCTCAAAGAACATGGAGAAATTGCAAGTTTCTTTCTCTCTTCGCTCTCCACAATTCTAATCGTCTTAAGAATCTACAGTACTAGCCGAGTAAAGAATCCCACTTTTTTTTTTTGAAGAAAGCTAATGAGAAAATACATGTGTCATGATGTTAGAACACGAAATTCTAGGGACACACAATCTATTGAGTGTCTAATTGGAAAGGACTATCCTATTGGAATTTTCTCTCTCTCTCTCTCTCTCTCTCTCTCTCTCTCTCTCTACAGAGAGGGGGAGACCGGAAGTTCTTGTACCACCAACCATTTTCTTGGTTACATACATTTCATATTTAAATTTTCTTTAATATCAATCTTAGCTTTTACCTTATGTATGTATACAGATATTGTCTATCGCAAAATTATGGCAATCAAGTCTCAACTTTTTGATTGGACAAATATGAAAAAGAATTTAGAATTTTAGTGGGAGGAGACGTGGGGGTACTTGTAAAAAAATCAATATCTTTGAGAATTGTATTAATTATACTATTTTATATTTGTAGCAGGATAATCTATTCGGGAATACCTTTTCTTGTAAACTACACTGTAGACTACAAGTATTTGTAGTACAAGGTATAGGTATTATTATGACGAAAAATAATTGTTTAGTTTCATTTTCCTTGTCCTTGTTGTGAGCTTTGATGTTGAAATGAAAATTCTTTTAGAGAAGCATTTCTAAGAGTTTATCCCAGACGTCATCGAAGTTCTGAGTCATTTTAGACTTTGTACACGGCCTACTCATGGAGACCCCACCTAAAACAGTAGGGGCTTCATAATAGATGGGTCTTATGAATAATTGTAGTGATTTTTTATTTAGGTAATTGTTAATTGACCATTGGAATGAAATTTTGAAAGAATAGTAGTCGGGGAGTGAAGAGACTAGACGATGTCAAGAAAGTGCATGGAAATGTCGACATGGAATGCAAGTGGTTGGGTAGAATTGAATAAAGAAAAAGTTGGGCTGTACGAGTGCATCCTTTAAAAGGGACTTTAAATATGCAAATTAAATTTTGAAAGTGCTTTTTGTACCTGTGGAAGGCTTGCAGAAAGTTGTCTGGACAACGAATCCCGCTCTTTTTGGCAGTCCGTGAGTTTGGCCTCCGTGTCGGAAAGACGTTCTTGAGTTTCTCGAAGACTATCCATAAGTTTGTCCCTCTCGTCCAGCATGGAGACCATGAGTTGCTCAAAATTAGCATCCTCACCTCCATACTGTGAATTTCTTTGGGTAATCCCGTCCTCCGAGATCGTCGGCATGACATCGCACATCATATTCCACATGTTTTGCAGCTCAAACCATCACTTACTTTTCTTTAATCATTACGGGTTCTTGCTTGACGACTCCCGTCCCGGGGTCGGAGCTTTGAAAATGATTATCACAAAGGAATATCACATTAGACTGAACCAAAATAATTAAAATGTTTTGAGAGACACAGACTATGATTACTATAATGGGACGAGTATGAACACATTATTTAACTAAATGTCCAAGTAAACATGGTTGGACTCTTTCAGTTTGACAAGTTCAAAGGTAGTCTGACAGTTTTCACCCACAAGAGACGGATTGACGAAAAAGTAGAGCTGTCAAACTACCTTGAGAGTAAAAATCAACCGCTTTGAACCACTGTGCTTTTACTCGTCTTGGATGTGTTGAATTTGACACTCCCTCGCAAAGTTCAGACTGTGGTCCATGGAGATATTCTCTCAACTCGAACAATTTCAAACTATTAGTCAACAACTACAACTACTCGTCCCCTCCTCACTATAAATATGACTTAAATGCAATGTTACCTTGTTAATCTATTTAACAGCCACGGATGAGGGAGGCAGTAGGGTCACTGCTTTTCCATAATAATAACCGAAAAAACCCGGATAATTTTTCCCTTTTTTAGTTTTCTTCAAAGCAAGCCACAAAAACGGTCTCTCACACCATCTCTAAGCTATTTTCTAAGGATATATTGTCACCAAGGTGGCGCCGATTTGGACAGTCTTTTCAAATTTTCCCTTTTTCTCAATCGAGCTATAAAGAGGGATGACTGACAAAGTATTTCTGTCGGGGCCATCACAAGGATCTCTACGTGCTTAGAGAGGCGGCAAGTAAAAAAGTTTGAAAACGAAATAGCATGTCAACCAGTCAACGGTTGACTGTCAACCAGCTCCTCGTATTATCAACGTCGACTCTCTTGACCTGTCACTTTTATAAAGCATTATTGAAATTGAAATGACATATCCTAACCTCCTGTACTTGTTTCATTGACCAGAAAAATTTAGTCACCTCCCCTCACCTAACCAATCAATGTACCGTCCAAATGTACCACCCCTTAGCACTATTCATAAATGTAACGTCAATTATTTATTTCAGGTTAGGTAACGTACCGTTAGGGCGCTAGGATAACAAAAGTGAGCTATTTAACAATTGGACACCACATAATTGGTCACTATTAAACTGGTCTTCAATATAATTGGTCACACGCCATTTGAACACCAATATAATTTAGACACTTTATATTTATCTTAATGATCTTAGTCTTTTCCTTATTCCTACCGGGCTTCGCCCGGGTTACTTTTTTCATTTCTACCGCCCTGTGGGCGGGGTTCGTTTCCGCTGCCATTCTAACATTATTTAAGTAATCCAACTCACTTAAGAATGAATCAGTCGACCTAAAGTAAAGTATAGGTAACCAATTTTCTGGCGGCCAGTTAATCGTGGTGGCCAATTGACAAGTGTCCACATACAAAATGGCCACAAGATTTAGAACCAAATTGTATAATCTCGCCTTACATTTGCATGGTACAAATGAGTGGTACATATGGATGGTGCAAAGCCGCAAAATTCAAAAACTTTCATGACTCCTCCCCCTGTCCCTCATTGTAAAACCAAACTATTCTCCACTCATTTCATTTAATAGGGATTTGTTAGCAAATGAGTTAGGAAAGGTCATAGAAAATGAAAGTGTCATTTGGAAGAATATTTTTGGAGCCTATCCAAGGGATGTTCGGAGACGTTGTGAACCTGGTGAAGGCTGAAGATAAGCTGAGGTCCTTTTGAAAGTTTAAAATAATAGCAAAAAAATTGGACTATTTAACTCCTCCACAAATGAAATTGTCTATCAGCCACATTACATTCTGATTTTATAAATTAGAATCAACTATTAACCGTCTATACTAACAAAAAATAATATTTGTCATTTTTTTGCTCCATCGTCAAGTAGAATAATTTGCCATCAAAGTTATATATCCCTTTAGGGTTTGGTTTAGAAATTTTATCCAAACTATCTACAACCACGTGATCCAAGGCCTTGGATCACTGCAGGTAAACTTTCTTTGGCCTTCAAAGAAAGTTGACTTGACGTCCCTTGGATAGGTAACTGTATTGTCTCTTGTCCCATTTTCATTCCTCAAATTAGCCATCATCTTCTCAATCCATGACATGAAGGATGCAGTTTCAGCATAAAAATTTGGAAATCCAAGTCTGCAAAAGGAAGTTCGGGAAAGGGACCCTAACACTGGGAGTTTTTCCAGGAATTTGGTACACGGGCGAATCAGAATCTCCCTATTCAAAATACACGAGTTTGTCCAGGTACCCAATGCCCTGAAAATAACGAACCAACTAGTGTTCTCGTGTTTAACTACTGATAACTTTGATGGCAAAATATTTTACTTGACAATGGAGCAATAAAATGACAAATATTAATTTTATTATAGTAAAGAGTCTTTACTAAAGACGAATAATAGCTTAAAGTAATTTATGAAATTAGGATGTAATGTGGCTGATGGACAATTTCATTTGTTGATGAGCTTGTCCAACTCCTTTGATATTTTTTCAAACTTTTAACTTGTGAGGGCCTTCACCAGGTTCACAACGTCTCCGAACATCCCTTGGATAGGCATTTGTATTTTCTGATGTCCCGTATTTAGTCAAATTAGCCATCGCCTTCTCAATAAATGGCACGAAGGATGAAGTTTCAGCATAAAAAGTTGGAAATCCAAGTCTGCAAAATGACGTTCGGGAAAGGGACCCTAACACTGTGTGAGTGTTTCCAGTTATTTGGTAGACGGGTGAACCAGAATCTCCCTATTCAAAATACACGAGTTCGGTTAACCTCACCATTAGAATTCCATCTCAGGAAACTCGAGGCACATTTCTTACCCCACACATTGATTTTCCTGGCTCCAAGGCACAAAGGAGGTTGTTCATGTCCCAAATGCCCTGAGGTGCAAGAGCTTTATTACCTGTTTTTACCTTAAAATGATGTACATATTAAATGAATGACTTATTCAATAAAAAATTGGAGAGTTAACGACTTGATTAATTTACTTAACCTTCAAGTGAATTAATTGCAACATCATTTTTACTCTCCTGTAAATAATGAAAATGAGTAGAGATGAAAGGTGTCAAAAATTTCTTCAATTTTAATCATTATGTTTGTAATTCTTTTGTAACTTAATTAGTATAATATAATTAATAATTATAACGATACTTGAATACAATAATTATTAATTATTGTATTCAAGTATCGATCATGTATACATGAACGAACTACATTTTGTTTGTTTACGATTAAAATGAATGAATGATTGAATTTGTCTATCAAAAATTAATTGGCTCAAGCAGGAAAGAATCTACATGCAACTCGATCTAAAATATTGAGCAGTCATGAAATCATTGTCCTTATGAGAATGTGTGTCTATA